>RJWJ010014973.1:0-37012 GCA_004363605.1 Indri indri | reverse complement strand
TGATGTCAGGAGTGTGGTGACGGGGAGCAGGCGATCAGAAACACATTTATCCTCTGCCCTGCTTCCGAAGTCTAGAGTGGCGGCCCTGAGGGTGAGTTCCTCAAGGCATGCCTTTGTTAAAGCATTTCTTAAGAGGATAATGAAATATCCCTAAATGAAATGCTCATGGGCAGTTTCATTCACAGCTTTAAGTAACTTTTGTTCGAAAACTCCCAGATCTGTGCTTCCAATCTTCGCCTCCGTATTAGTTTCCTCAGGCTGCTATAACAAAGTACGGTGCCACAAACTGGGTGGCTTAAGAAACAGAAACTTACTGTCCCAAGTTCTGGAGGCTAGAAGTCCTATTGAAGGCGTAGGCAGCATTGTTTCTCTCCGAGGGCCGTGAGGGAGAATCCGTTCCATGCCTCTTGCCGACCTCCTGGAGGGTTGCTGGCAATGGTGGTTGTTCCTTGGCTTGCAGAGGCATCACCCTGATCTCTGCCTTCATCGCGGTGTGGTTTTCTCCGCGTGTGCACGCCTGTGTCCAAATTTCCCTCTCGTATAAAGACGCGAGTCCTGTTGGACTAGGTGTCTGCCCTACTTCAGGATGACCCCGTCTTAACTGGTGACATTCGCAACCACCCTATTTCTCAGAAAGTCACATTCTGAGGTACGGGGGGTTGGGGTGGGGGGCACAGTTCAGCCCACGCCAGAATCTCCCCTGAGTTCCACTCAGTCTCTTTTGGCTTCCACCTGGGAACCATTTCCGTGTCCCCGCTGGTACCTCAGATTTAACAGAGTGGGTCACATTCTCCCACAATTCTCTTCTCTCCATTTTCCCCCTCCTTTTTTATTTTCTTTTTTTGTCATTGTCTTTGGTGGTGGTATCATCATCCTTTTCCCTGATCCAAGTTGGAAGTCTTGGCAGCCTCCTGGCCTCTTTCCTTGCCCTCAGCCAGCAACATCCAATCTGACCACGTTTTGTCATTTCTGCCTCAACTGTATTTCTCTAGCCTTTCCTTGGTTTTCATTCCTAGGTCTCCCGCTCTGGCGTAGACCCCTGCGATGCCTAGCTGTCAGGCTGTCCCCCACACCTCATCTCTCCTTTAAATTCATCTTCCACACCAGTTCTTTTTCTAAAACAAAGATTTGAACCTGACATTTAGTAATGCAAAACCTTGAGTGACTTCTCACTGCCTGCAGAAAAAAAAAATAAAGATTCTGTTGCTTGGCTTTGAGGTCCCCCACAGGTGGCTGACATCCAGCCCACACCAGTCCCTGCTCCTCATGAACTGCTGGATAAAGACTGATGACTCCTACGTCCTCCAACCACAGCACGTCCATTTGCTATGTCTGACCTTTGTACTTTGCCGTTTCCCTAGTATGCCGTGTTCTCTACCCTTCCTTCCTCTGTGCATCTTCCCACACCAGCTGGAATTCTTGCCAGGTCAAATGGACACCAGGACACTTAGTTTTTAGGCCAAAATGCCAGAAGCCAATTGTTTCACCTTACCCAAATCACTATTTTTTTCTAGCTTCAGTTTGCTCAAAAGTAAAATGAGGAGATTGAAGTCGATGATCTCCCAAGATGTGTTCAACTTGGAAATTTCTTCAGATGCCACGCCTTCATGAAGCTGTCCCCAGGCAGCTGTCCAGGCAGAATAAATCATTCCTTCCTTTGTGCCCCTAGTGCCTTATTTTTTCTTTCACTTTTGACACTTAGCTCTTGTGTTTGAGAGGTTATGTGTGTGCACGACTACCTCCCCTTCCCTCCAACAGGTAGTGGGCTCTTTTGAGTTCAACCAGTAAGAGCTGACTCATGTTTGCTTCCCTCCCATCCCCACCTTGCCCTGGTTTTGCTTACACACAGATCCTCCTTGAGAGAGACTGCAGGAGAGGCTGAAACGTCCTCAGCAAGTACTGTCCTGAAACACGTGCTGTGCCTGGATAGTCCCAGGCATTCAGAAGGACCTGTTTTAGATGGTGCATAATACAGAGATACTGTATTTGTATTTCTCTGTGGCATTATTGTAATCCAGTGACATTCTGGGAAGTAGCTAAATTAACTTTGTAACACATTGTATAAAAATGTGTTCTCTTTAAGATGTAGAAGTAACTAAGTGTTCTGTGAAACATGAAAAACATTCCTATTTTCTTCCTCCCTCCCTATCCTCCAGAGACTTGGAGTATCTCAATGTGTCATTGAAATATTTGGACTTTTAAAATACAAAAGTGTCAAAAAGACATTTCTAGGAAAGCTTTTATGGACCGACCATCTTTGGCCTGTTGTGTTCTTCCTGAAGCGTAGGTTTGATCACAGTGTGACTCCCTCAGAAACTCTCAGTTACTCTTTTTCTCTAGAGGAGGATGACCAGGCCCTTTTCTTGCTGTGAGGCCATCTCTGGCCCTGTATTTCTAATTGCATTTCACAGTGTTCTCTTTATACCCTCCGCTGCCAGACAAATCAGTTCTCATCATTTTCCTTGTGCATTGCTCGCCTTTCTACACCTGCCCTTCTGCCCGCAGTGTCCTCCTACGCCCATCACTGCATACCTGAATTTTACTCGTTTTTAAAGGCCTGGCTCAAATTCCATTTCTGCCACAATGCCTTCTTTGATTTTTACCAGAATTCTGCTATGATTGTCTTAGTCCTTGTCTTAAGATTCGTCTGTCCTCTGTACTGCAATTTCTGGGGTAAAGCTGTCTGCCTTACCAGACTAGAAGTTCTTGGAGTCACATTTCATGTCTGATTTATCTGTATTTTCCCCTGTAACATCCCTAGTTCAATTCACATGCAGTCAGTAGATGTCAGTAATGAATGAATACCTGTGAACCATTTTTACATGGTTTGTAAAATTATTAATGAATAACAAAGCTGCTCTATTTTGCTGTTGTGCGATCACGTCTTAGTCTAAAATATCTAAACTTTAATTACAGAACCCAACAGCATGTCTGAAGGAAGATTGAAACATACATGTTGGATAAAAGTTACATTTGAAATTATAATGCATTTACTATGTCACCATATGGTCAAACCTGTCCAGTCTTTAGATTCTGCAGATTGTGATTTCAGTCAACTATATAGAAAAGGAAATGCTAAGTGCTTATAAATGTTTCCAGGTTTGAATTTTATTTTTTGGCAATGACATCTTATTTTTTCCCTCAGTGTATGTTTGTATATGCTTTTATTTTCCACAAGCTACTGACTTTATGCTTTGTGCTTGTTTTGTGTTGCAGATTAATATCCTTTCAAGAATTTGTAGCATTTGAATCTGTCCTGTGTGCCCCAGATGCTTTGTTTATGGTAGCCTTTCAGCTGTTTGACAAGGCTGGCAAAGGAGAAGTTACCTTTGGTAAGGAGCGTGATTGTTGTGTGCACATCTGTGCAAGTGTGGGCTTGCGTGAGCATTTTTTTCCCCAGGAATGAAATGAAGTGTATGCAAATGCTTTAAGAAATTAGCATATCCCTTTTTAAAAAGATAACCTCAGTGTTTTGGGGCTCCAGTCAGGTCTTCCTAGTTAAGAAACTACATTTCTGGGCTGGGCGCGGTGGCTCACGCCTGTAATCCTAGCACTCTGGGAGGCTGAGGTGGGCGGATTGTTTGAGCTCAGGAGTTTGAGACCAGCCTGAGCAAGAGCGAGACCCTGCCTCTACTAAAATTAGAAAGAAATTAATTGGCCAACTAAAAATATATAGAAAAAAAATTAGCCGGGCATGGTGGTGCATGCCTGCAGTCCCAGCTACTCGGGAGGCTGAGGCAGAAGGATCGCTTGAGCCCAGGAGTTTGAGGTTGCTGTGAGCTAGGCTGACACCACGGCACTCACTCTAGCCCAGGCAAAAGAGTGAGACTCTGTCTCAAAAAAAAAAAAAAAAAAGAAAAAAGAAAATACATTTCTGGCTGAGTAGTTTTGATACTCTGGTTTAGTTTTAAAGTGGGGGAGAATGTGGCATGACTCTTCACAGAGTCATAGAATGTGAGAGCCACACAAGACTTCTGTTCCTTCTGTTCACCGTCAGTAGTGTTATTTAGTGATACAACAGAACGAAGAGGTTAATACACTGCCTAGGAACGGAGTTACTCATGCACCCAGTACGACTTGCCCTCATGGAATCCTTTGTGGCCAGAGGCACTGCAAAAGATGGTGGTGCAGAATGGCACCTGCAGGACCTTGTTCTTGTAAGCAGCACGCACGCGCACACACACACACTGCTGTTGGCAGTGCCTGCTCTGCTGCTGCCTTCTTTATTTTGAAAGGCAGAAACATCTTCACGGGGATTAGCTACAAAGCTCCAGAAAACCCCAAAGTCTTTTAAGTACTTAGAAGAAAGGGAAGACCAGGAAGTGGTGGGGTGGTGGTAAGTTCTTTTTAAAAAACAAACTGGATGCAGAAAACAGATTTGACAGAAAGTACCATGTTTCCCCTGGACTGCGGGGTGTCCAGCATATGTTCTCTGCACATGTGAACCTGCGACAGCATTGCCCATGAAGAATTTTGGAGCCCTTTGGGCATGTGGCTTATGCTTTCATGGGAGATGGCCAATGTGCCCATTTTGAATGTCTTTTTTCACAGTTTCAAATTCATTAAAACCTTTGAGGCTTGTCTTGTTTGAAGTGTTGTGGGAAATATACAGACGTGGGAAAAATATAGATGGTATAAGAGAACATAGGTTCTGGAATCGGAGATTTAGCCCCTTCCAACTCTGCCACTTTTGTCTCTGAGCCAAGTTAGTTATCCTCCCAAGTCCTCATTTTCCTTATCAAAAAATGAAGATAATAACCACAAAAAGTATAGATTTACTATCCCAACCTTCCCCCTTCCCTCATTCCTTCATGCTCATGTGACATGACAGAGTTATTTAAGGTTAGATCATCTTGGGCAAAGGCAAACAATTATATACTTGCCTGGTTTTGTTTCTAGAAGCTTAGATGCTTTTCATTAACACTTCGTGAGTATTATTTAATATTTCAAAATCCTTAGGTCAACTTTATTTCCTTTTCCATCACCTAATTACTCTTAGTACCACTGCAATCACAACTTTTCAGTGGAACACCAATTTTAAAAATGGTATTAAAATCTTCCCGTAGCAGCTAGCTCATGGTGGCACTGATTTACCCACTGGAAGCCAGTTTGATCACAGTGTTGTGATAGCATTTTCTTGGGATGAGCATAGAAACGCCTGTGAGGGCCGATGTGGTCAGCACAGGTGTGTTCTCTCTTGTCTTCGTACTCTCCCCAGCAAATCTGCATGGAGAGTTGGGTTGGAGCTGGGAGAAGTGAGGAATGGGCTGCAGATGTTTCCCTTGGTTTCCGATCAGTCTTTTCTTCGTGGGTGTGAAGTGGCAAGGGATGTGGGTGACCAAGCCTCACCACTGGTCCTGGTGGAGGAATGAAACAGGAGCCTTTACCAGTGTAGGCGGAGGTGTGTGTGTGTTAGTGTGATTAAAAGAAAGGGGCACTGGGAGGCCAAGGCGGGGGGATCGTTTGAGCTCAGGAGTTCAAGACCAGCCTGAGCAAGAGCGAGACCCCGTCTCTACTAAAAATAGAAAGAAATTAGCTGGACAACTAAAAATATACAGAAAAAATTAGCCGGGCATGGTGGCGCATGCCTGTAGTCCCAGCTACTTGGGAGGCTGAGGCAGAAGGATCGCTTGAGCCCAGGAGTTTGAGGTTGCTGTGAGCTAGGCTGACGCCACGGCACTCTAGCCTGGGCAACATAGTGAGACTCTGTCTCAAAGAAAGAAAAGGACAAGAGAAGTAGAATGTAGGAAATGAGTCATCTGTGAATTGTAGAAAGTACAGTGGCGTGGGAATTGTTTCTGCTGCTTACTAGCTATTTATTGATGTATAAGTCATTTCAACTTTCTAAGCTTTATTTTCCTCATCTGTAAAATCAGAGTAATACCTACCTTACAGGACTATGTCAGGATTAAAAGATCTATTGCATATAAAAACATTGTCTGGAAAACAAAAGCCTTTATAAAAATACTACTACTAAAAGAAATAGCCTAAGAGGAGAAAAGATTTTCTTTTTCTTCTTTTCTTTTTCTGGGAAGCTCTTTATTGTTAACTTGCACTTTAACCACTGGCCCATTAGCCAATAATTTACCTGCCATCTGCTGTATGTTGAACAATGTCCCATCTCTCAAGGCGTAAGAGATTGGAAGCCCCAATTCCAAGGAGCCAATATTCTGGCTATGTCATCGTTCATATGACCATTGTAGAAGAATGTACAATCCCTCTAGCAGCATGCTGCCTCCCACAGTTCATTTATTCTAGGGTGTGCCTGTCTCACAAAACAACAATTTGTTGTATGTGTGTCCTGCATGCATTTATGATAAGCCACTAGGATCCTCATCCTGCGAGTGTCATAAAATGTAGCCTGGGTTTTCTGAGCCATTAATCCCTGAGTAGGATTAAACTACAAGAGAAATGCATAGTATTATGATACCAAAATGAACATTAGTTTACAAATCAATACCTGACTTGTAACATTTTTCACAGGATAAAGTAGAGTCATCAAATGTAGGTGGCATGGGTATCAGTCCTTTGCCCAAGTAAGCAAAATCATAAATAGGGTGCAGCAGCTTAAGGAGTGTTTTGATAGCAGGTACCTTTAAAAGAAGCTAGCAATAAGTATGTTTTCCAGGGAACTCATCATGGAGTTGAAGACATCAAAACAAACGAACAAATTAGAGTTGGACCAAAAAAGAGGACTTACCGAGTCAGTCCTGGCCTCATAAACCCAAAATATTTGGAAAATGAAAATCAGATTTATAACCTGGCTGCCCATATGAGGCTGATAGAGATATGTGCAAATGGCCATCTTACCTCCAGTTACTTCTTTAGCTCATTGTAAATCCTTCACCAAAGAATGACCGTTTAAAAAAAAAAAAAAGAGTGATCATTTAGTCTTTCAGAAGGTTGTCCACCTCAATGTGCATCTGTTGGAGGAGTAAACATGGAGTGGTGAGAGAGGTCGGGGGCTCCTTTTTCACTTCCCAGATTGGTTCAGTCAATTTAGATGATGCTAGTGTGAGCATTGTTTTCACACTATGCGGAGGTTCACCTGGAGCCTTCCCATGGGCTGCAGGCAAGGCTGGAGAGTGGCACCTCAGATCCGCCACCAGCCTTGCCTTTTATCCCGAGTGAGAGCAGTTACTCTCTCTATCTGTTTACCTATTGGGCTTCCACTTAAGAGTGTGTTTGAAGCAGGGCTCTGTGACTAAGCTCAGTGTGCACCAGTGTTTGTCAGCAAGCCGATGCTGATCTACACCAAACACAAATCAGATGGGACGAGGAGCAGGTAATCAAGTGTCACATTTCAGTGAAACCTCGCCCTGTTTTCTCTGGGCCTTGTTTACATTTACCATATTTTCATGTCTAGATCACTCTGCGTTTGCTGCAATGAAAAGATCTTGATTAGGCCAATTTTGTTCCTTTGGTGTTTAGTTCCTTATATTCTCCTATTTTGAGGGAAAGCTTATCTCCAGTATTCTTGTTTTCACTGCGTGTTATTTTAATACCCAATGTTTATAGGTAATAAGTATTTTGAGATATCAATAGGTACACGACAGGATGTTGGTGAGTGGTGAATTCTAGTTAATAATTTGTGATTATATGTGGAGAAGAAAATTGTTCTAAATGTTTTCATTTGCATTTTTAGCCTATTTAACATGACAGTGATTTTTTTTTTACTTTTAATTTTTAAAGTATACTTTGAAGTATAGCCTACATGCAGAAGAATGCACAAATCATAAGTGTACATCTTGATGAATAGTTACACAGTGTAAATACCTGTTTATTACAACCCAGATCAGAAAGAGAATGGTACCAGCAGTCCAGGGGTCCCTTGCCATCACTGGTGCCCGGTCCCCATGGTAGCAACTGACCTTTGTCACCATCAGTTTGTTTTGCCCATTTTTAAATTTCCCCATTTTTTTTTTTCCCCCGAGACAAAGTCTCACTCTGTTGCCCGGGCTAGAGTGCCGTGGCTTCAGCCTAGCTCACAGTAACCTCAAACTCCTGGGCTCAAGTGATCCTCCTGCCTCAGCCTCCCAAGTAGCTGGGACTACAGGCATGTGCCACCATTCCCGGCTAATTTTTTCTATATATATGTTTTTAGTTGTACAGATAATTTCTTTCTAATTTTAGTAGAGACAGGGTCTCGCTCTTGCTCAGGTTGGTCTCGAACTCCTAATCTTGAGTGATCCACCCACCTCGGCCTCCCAGAGTGCTAGGATTACAGGCATGAGCCACCACGCCTGGCCTTGTTTTGCCCATTTTTAAACTTAAGTGGAACTATACAGAATGTGCTCTTTGGGTCTGGCTTCTTCAACATGTTATTTTTGAGATTCATCCATGTTGTGTATATTTTTATTTTATGCTTCTTCTTTGCTCTATGGTATTTCATTTTGTGACTCTATTTTCATTTATCCCTTATATACTGTTGATAGACAATTGGGGCATTTCCAGTTTTAGCTACTGGAAATAATGTTCTTTCTACATTGTTTTATATATTTTTTGGCAGGGAGGGTGGTGTATATGTAGGCATTTCTATGAGCAGAACTGCCCAGTCATAGAGATGTGTGTATTTAGCTTCAGCAGGTCTTGCCAAACTGTTTTCCAGAGTGGTAGTACCAATTAACACTCACACCATCAGTGTATGAGAAATCCATTTAAAAGAATTTTTATTATTACTTATCTTTGCAAGCATTTATTATTACCAGTCATTTAGTGATGTCTCACTGTGTGGCTTTAGTTTGCAATTCCCCAATTACTAATGGGTTGTGCAACTTTTTTTTGTATTTATTGGCCATTTGAATATCTTCAGTTGCATGCCTGTTTTCTGGATACAAGGCCTCTGTAGGTTATATGTTTCACAGGTACCTTTACTCTGTGACTTTCACTTTTACTCATTTAGTGAAATCTTAAGGAACATAAGTTCCTAATTTTAATGTAGTACAAATTATCAGCATTTTCTTTTGTAGGTAGTTCTTTTGTGTCCTGTTTAAGAAATCTTTGCTTATCCCCAAATCAGAAAGATATTCTCCTGTATTATTATCTTCCAGAAATTTGTTTTCCTTTCAAATTTAGATTTTAGTCTTTCTAGAATTTGTTTATATATTTTTGCATAGTATTAGATGTGTAGGGGTCAAGATTCCACCCTGACCTGTTCCCCCAAGGATATGTAGTTCACCCAGCGCCATTTATCAAAAGGGTCTCTCTTTGCTTTATCGCACTGCAGTGGCACTGCTATCATAAGTCAAGTGTGGGTCTGTGTCTGAATTCTTTGTTTTTTTTTTAATAATTGTATATTCTCTGCCAATGCTATACTATCTTAATTAACAGCTTTGTAAGTCATATCTGGTAAGTTTTCCAACTTTATTCTTTTTCTTTAAGATTATCTTTGGCTATTCCTGGCCCTGTTCATTATCAGAACAATTTTAGAATAAGTTGTTAATTTCCACAGACATCCTGCTGGGATTTTGAATTTTAGTGCATTGATTATGTGTATTATCTCTGTATATATCTGTACGTCTATGTAAATTTCTTACTCCCTTAGGGTTTTTAAAGTATTTAAATAAAAGCTTATTTAGTAACAAATGTTAATCTGCCTGCCGCACCACTATTTGGAAATTTTGAGTTGGTGAAGAAATAGGCATGGAACATATCCATAAATTTTGAAATAGGAATGGAACATATCCATGTTGTCATCTAATGATACAAGTGCACTCCTGCCATTCTGCAGATAGGACCACTGCTAGTAGGGATCAGTGCTAGGTACCCAAGAAGGAAGGCAGTAGGAACGTGAGCTGAATTTTATGTCTGAGATGATGACTGGGCATTTCATTTTTTAAGTTCATGAATATTTAATGGATTTATTTTATGTCACCATATATTGATGTAATAAATGGAAAGAAGCTTCAGAATTCTGTGATTTGGAATGTTACTGATGTTTTCAAACTTTGGTTACCATAGTGGGAGGGAAGGGTGTGCCATCATGTCGAAGGCAAATAGAGTAAGAAGAGGGAAGAGAGAATATTTGTTGATTGTTTGGTAATTTAGCCACAGGAAAGAAATAATAAAGTGCCATTGTATTAATTATAGATCCCCCTGCTATTATGTGAGGAGATTATAAAGATTTTAATTTATAAAATTTAAGGCCTTGTCTCTTTAAAATGTACATGTTTTAAGTGTCAGCATAGTTTTTTTTTTTTCTTTTTTTAAAGTGTTTTTTTGCTAGATCATGGGTGGCAAACTTTTTCTGTAGAGGACCAGATAGTGAATGTTTTGGTGCAGTCTCTATGGAAAACAGTTGGAGGTTCCAACAAGAAATATTGGGTATTTATCCAAAAGAATTGAAATCAGGATCTCAGAGAGATACTAGCACTCTTGTGTTCATTACAGCATTATTCACAACGGCCAAAACGCAGAAACAACTAAATGTCCATTGATGGATGAATGGATAAAGAAATGTATATACGTATAATGAAATAATCTTCAGCCATAAAATAGGAAATCCTGCCATACGCGACCACATGAATGAACCTTGAGGGCATCATGCTAAGCAAAATAAGCCAGTCACAGAAAGACAAATACTGCATGATTCCAATTATATAAAGTATCTAAAATTGGCAAATTCATAGAATCAAAGAGTGGTGGCTGCCAGGGGCTGAGGGAGAGGGAATGGGGAGTTGTTAATACTAATCAACAAGCATGACATTTCAGTTAAGCAAGGTAAGAAAGTTCTAGAGACTGCTGTACAACATTATACCTATAGTTAACAATACTGTTGTGTACACCTGGAATCTATTAAGAGGATAGATCTCATCTTAAGTATTCTTACCACAATAAAAAAATTTTTTTGGAAGAGGTGAGAGAATTGGTTTTACATATGTGTGTGTATGTATGTGTGTCTTTATGTATGTGTATGTGTATATGTATGTGTGTGTATGTGTGTCTTTATGTATGTGTGTGTGTGTGTGTGTGTTTGTGTGTGTGTATGTATGTATAAGATATATGTGGTAGAGGAGGGGAGAGACTGTTCCAGGAAGAAAAAATGGCCATTGCCTGGATTCTAAGGATAGAATGTGTTTAGTACATTTTAGGGAAAGAGAGAGTAAACAAATAAAAAATATGTAATATGGTGTCAGGATATATTATGTATGATGTAAAACAGGGCAAGTGAGTAGGAGGGATAGAGACTATCTGAGCAGACCCACAGGAGAGGCTGAAAGTGTGTAAGTACTGAACTGGCATGATGTGGGCTGTGTGTTCCAGGAAGGGATGGAGCCAGGGGCATCTGGAGGTGACGGCCACTTGGGAAGTGCAGCAACGTCCCAGGCAGGGAGCACTGCAGTCCAGCACTCCTGGACTGGAGTCACATCTCTAGACCCCACCAAGGCCATTCCTGAGAGTGCATCTGTATGACTTGGCTCCTGATTGGCTGTGGGGTCAGAGAGGGTCAAAGGAAAGGAAGAAGGACCAGATAGTAGCTACTGGTCTTGTTCTGCTCCGATGACATACAGTTTTACATGAGAGAAGAAAAGTAACCATCATTTCTGTCTTTAAGTTTATTGATCACTTACTATTTACCAACCTCTGGGCTAAGCACTTTGTATTTGATTTATTATGTAATCCTTATAACTTAGGAGGTCTGTATTATTTTTATATGAGGAAATAGGGATGGGGAGGTTAAGTAACTTGGCCACAGTCATGGGGTTGCCTGTGGCAGAGCCAGGAGAGCAGCCTGCTTTTGGCTGGCTGTTATTCACTGTGCCACACTGCCTCCCTCTGGTGGTGTCTACACCCATGCTTGTGGGGTGAGCCCTTCATAATCTAGGTAGGTGTCAGTTAGCCCCTTGTGGTCTCAATCTATATCAGACATTAGGAGGATTTAATATTTTTTACAAAGAAGTAAAGATCAATAATTAAATGCATTAGTTAAGATTTTGTTTCACTGTGGTAGAAAGTAATTATCAGGAAGAGAATGTATCTAGATTAGAATTCTCAGTATACATAGCAGGTTGCCTTGGTTACAGCTATGTCTGGGTAACTTGTTGAAATGCACGTGATGTGGGCTTTACCCAGAAAAGCTTTATCTTTTTCTTTTTTAATCCTCCCCCCCTTTTTCCTGATCACTAGACCACTAGGGAAGGAAAGCTTTATCTTTCGACATGAACAGAGTTCTGAGAGGATGGGAGGATCAGAGGGTTGTAAAGAGGGGTGGGGAGGTGGTCTTTGTGCAGGTTGAGGGTAGAGGGGATCCACAGTAGAGGAGACCCGTGATTGAGGGGTGCAGCTTAAGAGACAAGGGCACTTGGGGGAGTGGTTGCCATTTTATGGGGTACCAACTGCAGGGCCCCTGAGCAAGATATTTTATTTTGTATAAGAGCAATTGGGAGTTACCACAGGTTCTTTGGAGGACAGGAACAGGATCAAGATGATGCTTGGAAGAGATGACTTTTGAATCCATAGAATGGGGCAAAGCCAGAGACGCATGTGCCCGTGGTCATTGTTGGGGCTTCAAGGAGTCCTTGTGAAGCAGGCAGGTGAGCATCCAATTTTGCGAGTGGAGGGGCTGAAAGCTGAAGTTTGAAAGGACTTACCTGGCATCTGAACAGGTTGATGCAAACACTTTCATTTTATCACACTTCTTATTTAATGCTGCTAGGGGAGCAAAGCATTTCCATTGTGGGTTTTAAGAAAGAGTGTGTGTGTGGGTGTGTTTAATGAAACTGTTGATCTGAAATGTTTGGCACACATACTAGTGATCAGTCTTATGATGCCTATTTAAGACATTAATCCCTCCTACTTATTGATATTTCTTCAGATATCATAGCTGCAGTAGATGACATTAATAGCCTAGCTCAGTAGTAATGGGGGACTTGAATCCTGTTTTTGTCTGATGAAAGTGACAATAGGACCCCCTGAAAATTCAAAGTATGTTCTATACCATAGCACCTTCTTAGGTTAAAATCTAAAATTTTTATTTGGATAATGCTATTACACGTTTTTCTCTTCTTTGGACTTTATTTTTTCATTACAGTGAACAAAATTTCATGCAATATGTTTTATGTGCAGTTTTAAAGTTATTCTTGGTATTGTATTTGAATGCAACCCAATTTCATTATCCAAGTGTTGGTTGTAGTGATAGTACGTGTTGTGGGGGGTCTGCAGGTTTTAATTGAACCGTAAAGACAGGGTTCTCGGCTGTTGCCTAGATAAGTATCAGAGAGTCCATAACGGCTACACTTATTTGTAATATTTTGTCTAAATGAGCATTTTTTTTTCCTGGGGAAAAATTGTATAGTTTTAGTAAATCTCAAATGGATTGGTGATCTGCCAAAGACAGAAACTGCTTTTTATAGAGAGGGGCATTTGAACTAGCAGACATGTTAATATAAGACTTTACCAGCATAGCTGTTCAAAATATCAATTGTAGAATAGTTTACGAATGACTTGAAAATATAGTGATTATCAGTTTCGGGATGCCTTTTGATTTTGGATATATGAAGAAGTGAAATGTATCAGACAATCCACGTATAGTGCAAGAGACAGACTGGAAA
Organism: Indri indri; assembly: GCA_004363605.1. NCBI lineage: Eukaryota > Metazoa > Chordata > Mammalia > Primates > Indriidae > Indri > Indri indri. The sequence continues at coordinate 23,462 of RJWJ010014973.1, read as the reverse complement.
AGACATTTTTCTGTAACTGAAATAAATGTAGAGTAACTACGGAATTATAGAAAATACAGAAAGAGCTCTTGGTTGGCGGCTAGTAGGGACTCAGAAAGGGAACTGGTTCTGATTTTCATAAAGTCCAGAATAGAAGAAACTAGTCTACACCCCGTGTTGCGTTGGGAGGGCTTGGCCGGCTTGCTGCTGCTGAACTGCCAGTTGGCTCGGAGTCCAGAAGAAACTAGTCTAGTCTTGCCCTTCATTGGAAACTATAGTGGCCTTTTGTCCTTTAATCTTCACTGTTGAAAGATACTGTAAGTTTCGTTACTTTAGTGTTTCCTGTTTATGTTAACAAGTGGTGTTTGAAAAAGGACTGTCCTAAGAGAGAATCGTCAAGCCTGAAACTTTGAGTTTATTAAGGCTCATGAGAAGTCTTGCAGAAAAATCAATCTATTTAACTTTGTTTAAACCAGCATTTAGCAAACTTATTGAGACAGATCTTTCTTTTGTGCGTTCTGCTAAACAAAACCCATAGAACTGAGGCAATTTCTGAGCTAGTTAATTCTTAATTCTTAAGTCTAAGCTAGTCCTTTTCAGCTAGTTAATTCTCTGACATGGATATTGTTGTTTGGAGGGACTTTCTGGGTTCAAGTTAGATTGTGTCCAGGAACACCTGCTATGACGAAAATGAAATTGGTGTACTTTGGGAAAATGAGCAGGCTAGATCACATGAGGATATACGTGGAAACACCTATTTCAGTCACTTTGATTCAGGTTGCAGAAAATGATGAGAGTTAAATGCATGGAAATGAGAAGCATTGATGAGTACCCAAATTTAATATTAAATATAAAGAACTAGAGGAATGGCATTATTCGACTGGAAGGTGGCAAACTTTAGCTCCCTGGAAGAGAAGGTTATTCATTATCTTTGTAAAGATAGCTGAGGGGAAAAACGGGTAAGAATAGGAAAGAGCATTATTTGGGGAAAGTTCTTTGTTGATATTGTGATTTTGGTTTTTCACAAAAATAATGTGTTATTTTAGTGAGAAATTTATTGCCCTACAGTAGATTCGATTTTATTTTATGAGGGGGACCCAAGTGTATTTTCTTATGTACACTCACGTTCTAATAGAGTATTTGAATTCCAAATAAGAATAGTATGAGTTTTGAAAGTAAGTTACCTCAACCTTAATAAGAATTATGGCATTCCTGGGTATTGAATGTCTTTTCAGAGATCCTAGAGACTGTTCAGAAGCTGTTCCAGTTCATTGGGTCAAAAATCCACTATTTACGAAAAGCTAAATACGGATTTGCACGATTGACCATAATGGCTTCAATTTTGAAAGATAGTAGTATCAGAGAGCACTTCCAGTTGGTGGGATAGTTTGAGAATTGTCCATGCTCAAATGGCTAAAATATCGTACTTTTTGCTACTTCTTCACTCCATTTTAAAAATAGGGAGAAAAGAAAAAAAGCAGGCCTGTTGAGAGGGTGCAAGAATGTCAATTGGAGAGTAAATCACAATAACCATGTGAAGCCACTCCTTAGTTAACTACTGCCTGAAGGTTAACTGTTCTTAAGACTTCCAGGGTGCGGAGAGCCTGGATAGGGGCTACTGCCCTTGTGTATACGCAGGCCTGTTGTATATGGGCATGTGTTGTGTGTGTGCGATGAAGGGCAGAGGGAACTGGTGAACAGGAAAGAAGGTCTAGAGAACAGAAAGCTAACAGAAAATCCTAAAACTTGGAGCCCTGGGAAAATTTGACTATTTTAAACTGTGCTGCTCATTTAAAAATAGTAAAATTATACCATTATTCTTTCAGTATAAGAGAGAGATAAAAATACAGTTTTTCTAAATTGGAAAATTTGCTGTAATCTTGCTGCTTAATGACTGATTTCTTCCAACAGTTGCAAGGCAGTTTTTGCTCTGATAGGTTGATAAAGGAAACAAAATCAAGAACATATTGGAAGTTCTCAGAGAAAATTACAGTTTAGGTATATGTTGGGGGTGGATACTTAGACATTTTAATTGAAATAAAACAGTTTTATACTAATATGGGATCACTGTGGGTGTACACTTGTAGTACATCTGCTCTTGAAGCATTTAAGAAGGGTTAAATGTATGTTAATGCTTTTGCAAGAAAATTATTTTTGATAACATCCGTCTCAGGAAACTAGCTTAGGAAATTGGTTTTTTAAAATAGTGTAGATATTATACTTGCATTTAGGGAATGAATTGGGATTCTTTGTAATGTTTTAAGAATTTCAAATCTTTGGAGTTTTTTGGTTGTGTTCTTGTCTAGTGCTGATGAAAGTTAACAATAGTTAACACAAAGCAGATGATTAAAGGAAATTTACACATCTGGAGAATGACCACAGTCTGCTATATGCCTCCAAACACCATTTTAATTGACCTACTTTTGATATTATGAAAGGCTTCTAATGATTTATACTACCCAATTGAAAATACTTTTTTTTAGCAAATAAATTGAAAACATCTCAGTTGGCACCTCTGCTGTTGATTTAGTTAACACGTGTGATAGATGATTAGTATCTCATGCTAAATATCTGCGGGACTTGAGACATTTTTGTTGCTAGCCAACATTCCCTGTGATCACTTAAATAGTGCATTAATCTTGAGGATTTATAGATCCATCAGGTTTTGGAGTACGAGGGATTCTTATCAATGAAACAGACCGTGGGTTCTCATTGTAATAGCATGGGGATGTTGGTTACAGCTGTGGACTCCCTGGCTCCATCTCATCTACTGATTTAGATTTTTGGGGTGTGGGGCTTGGGAATGTGTTTTAAACAAACTCTCCAAGGGAACATAGTTCATACTTCAGTTGAACAATGGCTGGTGTGGTTTATGACTTTCTTTCATGGATGAGGAAACAGGCCCAGGGTGGGAGAGGTGACTGTTTTCATAGGAACCACAACTTTGTCTTCTGGCACTAAAAGGACAGTGTTCTTTCCAGGAAGCCACATGACCTTAAATCAGGGCAGTTCCACTGCTCTCTCGGTACAGAACTGGAAGAGCTTTAAATTAGCCTTTATTTTTTCACATACTCCAGTGCCATCTAGAATTTCAGTATAATATTTGGCTCAGCTGGACTGTGTGTGTGCTCATTTTTTGAAAGATACTTATCACCACTGTACCTACATGTTCAGAATAATAATTAAAAAAAGTTTTCAGGGGCTTATAGAGAACTCAATTTTAATGTGAAGTACTTACGCTCTACTTACTATGTTTTAATGGCAACCGTTTTCCCCCTAGAAGTTCCTTGAGCGAGTCTGAATTGTAGCCAGAATACTTCTTTCCTCTTCAGACCCTTAACTGTGATTAATATAAAAAGGCACTTGTCAAAAGGGTTTGAAATGGCAACCTTGATATTGGAACATATGGCAGTGGAGATGGGCCTGCATCCACTTACTCCATTATGTTATTTAACTTACGAATTCAACAATTTGTCTCTTACTCCCTGCTTAAAAGACGATGGCCGCATAAGCTGTTGTTAACCGTATCAGCAGGGTGGAATATTACTTCCCTTAGAGCAAAACCACAACTTTTCTTTGAGGATTTAGCACGCATTAGAGAAAGCCTGAAGCGGTTCAGAGATAAAGTGCTGGGCTGTTCAAGCAGCTCTCTCTTTGCCTCCAGAGGGGTTACTTTCTTGTTTAACACAAACATCCCTTCTGTGTTTATTGTATTAATGGAATTTTTAGGATCAGTGAGAGGGAGATTATGGTTTAGTGTTTGAAATAATATAGCTTGATGAATCTTTTTTATTTTAATGAGAAACTCCTTTTCATTGATTTGCCGCTTCAAAAAGTGAATCTTTTAGAAATTAAAGTGCATTAATTTAGTTATTCTGTATGGAAACAAAATGTAGAGAGTTAAAATTTGCATAAGTGAAGACCTTGATGATTTCAGATTATAGTGTGGTAGAGGTTAAGGAATGAGAGCCCATAGAATTTGTAAAAACAAATTCAGTCTAACCACTTAATGGCATGTGCAAGTAATTTGCCAATTAAATATTTCTAGTTTCAGAAAGATCTTCAAAGTAAAAGTGGAGGTTTTGAATCTTAATTTTATACTTTAAGAAACATAATAGGAAATTACTTAGTTTTTGATCACTTTTCATTCAAAATTTTTACATGTGAGCTCAGGGAAAGATGGATTTTAAATATTTGAGGAAAATTATTGCTTTTTGAGAAATGTATCAACTATGATATTTGCAAATCATACTGTGCCTGATTTTTTTGTATCATTTGTAAATATTTGGTACCCAGATAATAATTTTCATTATAATTAAGACATTAGATTTTGGATTTTTACCATTTTGATGGTCACCTTCTATATTCAGAACATTGTACTAGGCATGCTTAACTCCAGAACAACCCTCTAAGATAGATATTTTATTCCCACTTTAAAGACTGAGAGAATTGAGTGAGTGTAAGTAATTTGCCCAATGTTACTCATTAACAAGAGGCAGATCTCTGGTGCTCCCAGGCTTTTTTAAAAACAGCTCTATTGAGATATAATTCACCCATTTATCCATTTAAAGTGTATGATTCAGTGTTTTTTAGTACATTCATGGATTTGTATCACTATCACCACATTCAATTTTAGAATATTTTCAATAGCCCAACAAGAAAGCCTACCTTAACAATACCCCTTTCCCCGTTTTCTTCAGTCCCTCCATGCCCTGGTAACCATTAATCTGCTTCGTCTGTCTGGATTGTCTATTCTGGGCATTTCATGTAAATGGAATCGTACAATATGTGGTCTTTTGTGACTGGCTTCTTTTATTTAGCATAATATGTTCAAGTTCCATCCACGTTTTTGCATGTACTTTATTCCTTTTTATTGATGAATAATATTACATTGTATGGGTAGACCATCAGTTTATCCATTGGTTAACGGGCATGTGGGTTATTTCTACTTTTGACTATTATGATTAATATTGCTGTGAACATTCATGTACCTATTTTTGTGTGGATACATTTCCATTTCCCTTGAGTATGTACTGAGAGCGGAATTGCTGGGTCATATGATTAACTCTGTGTTTTACTTTTTTGAGAAACTGCCAGACTATTCTCCAAAGTGGCAGCACCATTTTATGTTCTTACCAGCAGTGTAGGAGGGTTGCAGTTTCTTCACATCCTCATCAACACTTGTCATTATCTCTTTTCGATTGTAGCCATCCTAGTGGGGCGAAGCATTATCTCATTGTGGTTTTGATTTTCATTTCCCCTATGGCTAATAATGTTGAACATCTTTCCACGTGCTTATTGGCCATTTGTATGCCATCTTTGCAGAAATGTTTATTCATATCCTTCGCTGATTTTTAAATTGGATTATTTGTCTTATTGAATTGTGAGAGTTCTTTGTATATTTTAGAGTTCCTTATCAGATACATGATTTGCAAAGTTTTTCTCCCAGTCTGTAGGCTGTTTTTTTCACTTTCTTGATGGTGTCCTTTGGAATACGAAGTTTTAAATTGTGATAAAGTACAGTTTATCAATCCTTTCTTTTTTTTACTTGTGTTTTTTGTGTTATATCTAATAAACCATTGCTTAACCCAAGGTCACAAAGATTATGCCTATATTTTCTTCTAAAATTTTCTTGAAAATATGCCCGTATTTTCTTCTAAAACTATTTGCAGTTTTAGCTCTTAGATTTAGGCCTTTGGTCCATTTTCAGATATTAACAATTTTTGTATATGGTATGAGACAGGGGCCCAATTTCATTCTTTTGCATGTGGATATCGAGTTGTCCCAGCACCATTTGTTGAAAAGACTGGTCTTTTCCTATTGAATTCTCTTGTCATCTTTATTGAAAATCAATTGATCATAAATGTAAGAGTTTACTTACCTCCCCCCCACAATTCCTTCATTGGTGTCTAAGGGAGTTTACTTTCTGATTCTCAATTCTATCCCATCCAGGGCTTGGGAATCTGCGGCCTTCTGATTTTGAGATTGTTCTTTTTTAAGCACCAATGGGGCAAGAAAAACTACATCTTTCTCTGCTGCACTCCTTTTAATAAAAGGATTTGTTCTGTAAAATTTGGATTCAGCCAAAGGCTGCCCTCAAGGATCCAGAAGGCCATATGTGGCCCCAAGGCTGCAGGTTCCCCATTTGTTCTTCTTTTTTAAGATTATTGTGGCTCTTCTGGATCCCTTGAATTTTCATATGGATTTTAGGATCAGTTTGTCAATTTCTGCAAAGAATCCAGGTAGGATTTTGATAGGGATTCCATTGAATCTGTAGATAATTTGGGGGGGAATATTACCATTTTAATATTAACTTTGGAGAGTATTGCCATCTTTAATGATATTAAGTCTTTTAATCCATGTTCATAAATAAATGTTTTTCCATTTATTTAGGTCTTCCTTAATTTCTTTCAGTTATGTTCTGTTGTTTTTAGAGTATAAGTTTTACACATCTTTTGTTAAATTTATTCCTGAGTATTTTATTCTTTTTGAGGCTATCATAAACAGAACTGTTTTCTTAATTTCATTTTTGGGTTGCTTATTTCAGATGTATAGGAGTACAATTAATTTTTTGTGTATTGATCTTATATCTTTCAGCCTTGCTGGACTTATTTTTTTAGCTCTAACAGTTTTTTAGTGGATTTCTTTGGACTGTCTATATATAACATTATGCCATTTGTGGTCTGAGTTTTAAAAGTCCCAGCTCTTTCCACTACAGTCATACTCTGTAGCCTGGGAAATGTATAAATTTGGGGAAATTAGTTGACCTTTTGAGGTTATCTTTAGGAAAGAACAACTGCCACTTTGTGATTGTCTTTTTATGTTATAAAAAATGCAGCAGACTTTTAAGTTAGAAACATTTGTGCAGAAAGCAAAGTCCCACAAATAAACTCAAAGGTTTTGTGAACTTATTTGGTGAAGTCCTGCTTTAAATAATACCACTGTTATTTGGTGATATTATGGGAACGATAGGCCTTCCAAACATAGCTTGTTTGGCACAGACTGAAATAATGACGATTACACTTTAAAAGATAAGCATTCTAATTAACTTTCAGTTCCAGGAGGAGTGGCTGAACTAAAGAAGAATGTGACTTTATATATCCAAAATACATACCTACTGCTATATAGTGCTAATTCAGTTTTGCCTTTTGCCTATATGACTTCTACCTAGGGGTAAGGTTTTAGACCAAGAGAGAGCTTCTAATTCCTTTAAAGTTAGTGATAGGTCTGCCAAATGGTGCTTATTGTAAAGCTCTCAACCGGTGAGTTATGAGTTATTCTGAACCAAGCAAGCAACCAAAAAAGCTGAAACTTTTGGGTTTCCTCTTTGCTCTCCAGGACTGCCAGTTAGTTCTGGAAAGGTCAGGGAATGGTAGGAGTTTAGTGAGAGGGCAATCCTAAGTTTGACTACTGGAGTCTTTCATGGTAAAGCTCATGGGATTGCCTATGGGAGCCAGAGTATAGAACACAATTGGACTTGAAAATTGCTTTGGTTTTCCATTTCTGATTTCCTAGCTATCAAATGAGAGGAGAACTCTTACCTCGTATTGCCTCACAAGGCATGGAGGAATCTTAATCAAATGTTAAATGAGAAAGCTATTTGTGCCTCCTAAAAGGAGGAAATAATATTAACCTAAGATGGTAATATCTTCCAAAGTGAGGGGGAAATGTGAGCAACCCATTGTGATTATTGGGTTTATAGATATTGTTTCAATGCGTGAGCCTGCAGGAAAATGTAGAGACCAAGCATTTCAGAAAATGAATGCCCAAGTATGATTTATTGGAGCAGAATGAAATGTTCAAAAACTTATGAGCCTATAAAATATTTTTGGAGAAAATATGCAAGTTTTCCAGAGTGGCAAGATTTAATAATTTGTTTTAAAAGAGTTTATTAGCTGTGAAAATGAGTAGAAATACTGGTAGGTTTCATCTCATCTTTCGCATATCATTTGGTTTGTCCAATTAGAATGGCTTGGCAGTCTTACAATGTTTGCATACATAATCCTGTTAGGTAGGTCAGGAGAATGAAAAATAAATTTTGTAGAAATTGTACCAAGTGGTAGACAACTCCAGGCCTTTTTTTTCCTGTAGAGTTCCATGGCCAACTGTTCTTTTTATAGCAAACTTTTCTTCACCATAAATGTAGCATCAAGTCCTGGGGGCTTAAAAATAATAATATTTGCTGCTGGCAGGTGATGCGAATGTCTGTGGCTCCCTGGAGCAGGATCTGTCATGTCTCAGTGATCCCAGGTGGCTTTGGTCCAAAGCACTGTAACTGAACCTTTGATTCGCTTCAAAAGAAATGGACCTTTCTTCATGCTGTTGCTCTCCACTGAAAGACTCCCTCAAAGGACCATCTGAGTAAATCCTCTACAACCTTCAGGGCCCAGATCAAGTTTTATGTCCTGGAAGAAGCCTTTGCGTCCCACCTCTGTAAGTGCCTTTCTCCTTAAGCCCTTCCTTGCCAGGAGGACCCCCTGCAGTTTAGTGATAATACAGTGTGTTAGCATACCTCCTTCCCAGGGGACTAGTACAGTGCTCTAAGCTATGCTACTTAGGAGTGCGATAACTAGCTAGCTAAGGACTGGCATTCCTGCAACAGCAGAGCTGGGTGTTAGAACAGCCAAGAAGCTGATGATGGGGCTGCATTCGCAGGGTCATGTGATTTGTACACTGCCCAACTCTAGGAGGCACCTCACATGAACCACGAAGTCCCATCCACTGGCGTTGTGCAACATGGCAGCCCTGAGTGTCCTTCTAGGTCTACACATGACCTGTGTTTACACATTCCTGCATTATACTGCCTGGTCTGGAGAGTTTTCCCTACCTCTTTCCTTTTATATTTTAATCTGCTTCAATAGGAAGTTAAAAATTAGTAAAGAGTGAAGTGAATCTAACCCCTCCATATTCTTTGAGATGATTTTTTCCAACATGAGATCCTGGACCCTTGCATCAGAAAAACCTGGAGTGCTAATTAAAATGCAAACTTTTCAGCCCCTCAACAGACTTAGTCTAGGAGTGGGGCAGAGGGTTTTAATGAAGAAGACTGATGGTAAACACTTCGCTGAAGTGTAAGGAAATGATTGCTCAAATAGTTTCTCAGTAAGGGAAACTATAGTGCCTCAAAGGGTTAATACCACTGTCCTTAATCTGTTGTTCTATCTATTATAAACATTTTCTGGTTCAAGTAAATCCAGCCACTACTTTGTGAACACTAGCTCCTTGCCTACCCATGGTGCCAGCCCCAGTGAGAGACTCAGATGTGAAAAATAGGGCCTTTGCTGTCAAAGGGCTAATAATATATTTGGAAATAAAAGATAAACAATAAGTATGTACAAACACACATCTATACATGCACATACATATATACACTATATATAGAGATATTTTTAAAAACAAATCACTATCATTAATGTATGTCTGTAGGATTGTCAGATTTTAGAGTTGATATCTAAGAGATCTAAGATATCTAAGATATCTTTTAGAGGTATCTAAAGGATAATGTGTATAGCTGTATACTACAGAGTGACTAGATTTTAATACTTCAGGCAGGCATTTGCATAAGAGAGACAAACTATGGAATAGTACAAAAAGCTCTATACAGAGTACAAAGTTTTGGATTCAAATCTGAGCTCTAATAAACAGTAAATGGTAGTTACTTTAATTACAGGAAAAATAAGGTTGTTGGTTAGGGCGAGACCCATTGAAAATTCATTCAGTAATTTTTGAATAGCTTAAACTTATTTTTATATATTTATAATTTCAGACCATATAAATATAAAAATGGATAATGGGTGCCTTAGTTCTATATACCAACTACGTGGTTAATACCTTCTCTTACTTTCTATGGGACATTGAAGGGGAGAGGTCAAGAAGAGGAGGACTTGTCCTTGACAGCTGTCCTATGGTTATTACATTAGAACTTTATTCCATCAGAGAGAGTGCTTGGCAAAAGGAATTTTCAAGTTAACTGAGGATAAACCAGAAAGCCTTTTTTTTTTTTTTTTTTTTTTTAATTTTTAAAAGAGACAGGGTCTCACTGTGTCCCTCAGGCTGGAGTGCAGTGATCTGATCACTGCAACTCCTGGGCTCAAGTGATCTTCCTGAGTAGCTAAGGCTAAAGGTATGTGCCACCATGCGCAGCTAATTTTTAAATTTTTTTGTAGATGGGTTTTGCTTTGTTGCCCAGGCTGGTCAGGAACTTCTGGCCTCAAGAGATCCTCCCAACTCCACCTACCAGAGTGCCGGGATTATAGGCGTGAGCCACCGTGCCTGGCCCAGAAAGCCATTTTTGCTTATATATTATTTTTCTCAAACTTATTATAGTATAAAATTTTATTCATAGTGTAAAAAGTTGTTTGCTTTATTTTTAATCACATCTTTATCATTTGAACATCATTTCTCATTAGGTGATCTATTGGTCTAGATTAGAAGATTGTGGGAGTCTTCATTGAATCTCTGGTGGGCCTGCTTGGTACAGAGGTATAGAACTGGAAAGGAGCTACAGATTATTTCAGTTAATATGTTTTGCCACTGAAGAAAGTCACACTTCGAGATATTAAGGGACTTACATATATATAGCCATTAGAACAATACCTGGTGCATGGTGAGTGCCCAAGAAATTTTAGCTGCTGTTATTGGTAGAATTTGAACCTAAGTCATTTGAAATTAAGTTCAGTGATTTCTTCTCACAGACTCTCAGAAGAGTGTCTCCTATCTAATTAAATTCCTTTTATTGGCTCCTGGTCAGACTCTCTGGAAATCTTTTTTTTTTAATCCTAATTCTGGATTCACTTCCTTTTTTTTTTTAATATCATGTCTCTTTTTTTTCCCTAAAAGTAGAGAAAACACAATAAATTCAGAGAAACCAAGGGTTGCACTTTAAAACTTTTATTTTATTGTCCTCATCAGTGCCAACCTGAGGTTTTCTGCCACCTTTTATAAAATTTATGCACTGCATAATTCTGATTTTTACTGCCTTCTCGGCAAATACACCTTATGCTAATGGTGGCATTACTGTTTCTTCATGGCAAGACTTTAAAAATTTCTGGAAACTTTAAAAGCATGGAATAAAAACTTTGTGGGTATAATAGAGATGGAAGTAGGAAATTTGGGGGGAAACCGTAGAACCTGTGCCAAAGGTTTTGGCACCCTTTATGGGACCAAAGAACTTTATTCTTTTTCCTTTTTTAAAAACATAGAAGCAAAAGAAAAAAAAAGGGTATCAGGCACAGTTTGCTCATAAAAATGTGCAGGTTTGGTAGATGTATTTAAAAGCCAGGAAAAAATTTATTAATATAAATAATTTGTGTTTCTTCCATCCTCCAAACATACGCTTCTATTCGGAGGGAGACTAATGAATGAAGCTTTAGAAAAGTAAAGTTTTTCATAGTCTTTTTTTCTGTCATTCCTCTTACAGTTTTGTCGTAGAGGCTGAAAATAGGTGATGAATCAATACTAGCGCATTTGGTAGCCCGTGTTGCAATGGGATTATTTGGACAATTTGAGAATTTATGTCAAGAGGAAAAGAGAGCAATGGAGAGTTAAAGAATTGGGCTCCTGGCTTTTCTTCCCATTTTCTTTGTGTTCAAGTGCAGCTTGATAAATTGTTGGACTTTTTAAAGCTCAAGTAGAGTGTTAGGGATGTGGAATATGTGCTTCAGGTCTTTTCTAACTGATTTCTAAATCTTCCAATAACTTCTGAATAACTTGATAAAGACTATATTTAAGACTTGTATATTATATGTGTTTGTGTATGTGTTGACTGCCACTAAAGATTGAATTCTATTTCCTGTACCCAGAAAATAATCAAGATATATGGAAACAAACAAATAAGATGATAATAGAAAATAATCAGTATATATTGAATCAAACAGATGATAATAGTTTTAGTTTATTATTTTTGTTTCCTACAGCCTTAGGCTGTATGTGTATGTGTGTGTGTGTGTGTGTGTGTGTGTGTGTGTGTGTGTGTGTGTGTATGAGAGAGAGAGAGAGAGTGACTTCTTCATTTTTTTCCCCTTTATTTTGTTTGGTGGGATTCTTAACTTTGATTTCTTGACAGATTCCATGAGGATTCCAACATTTATTTCTGCCATAGTTTTATAATCTGTGTGTGTTTAAAATTGAGTTACTTTTTCATAAGAAGAAATAGCAATATCCATTTAATAACAGATTTTGTAAGGAAGACCCTGACTTGTTTTAATCAACCTTTCTTTTCTCTTTCCAGAGGATGTTAAGCAAGTTTTTGGACAGACCACAATTCACCAACATATTCCATTTAACTGGGATTCAGAATTTGTGCAACTACATTTTGGAAAAGAAAGAAAAAGACACCTGACATATGCGGAATTCACTCAGTTTTTACTGGTGGGTCTAGCTCTTAAAAAGCTAAAAAGAGTAAATAAGTAAAACCTGGGATCAAATTGTGACTGAAGGATACTAGCTTTGATCTGAACCCTGAAATCTGATTTACTGCAAACTTTCTAACCCTGGCAAACCTGTCCCCATTTAGAAGTATTTCTTTGTTAATAGGTCAAAATCATAGCATTAAATGGGCTCTTAACAGATTGTGTAGAACCCCTTCATGTTTAAAAGGAATACACATTGAGTCCCCAGGAAATCAAGTGATTTCCTCAAGGTCGCTCAGGACAGGAGGGGCAAAATTGGAACTTTTTTGTCTTATGACTGACTCTACTACTATTTACCAATATTTTGTTTTGCCCTGAGAAATGGGCAGATGTCATCATCTGTATCACAATCATTTCATCTGAGGTATTTATAGATAAAGTCCTGGGTCTCAAACTTGGCTGCATATAGGAATCACCTGGGGAGCTCTAAGAACTGTTATTGCCAGGGTCCCAACTCTAGAGATTTGATTTGATGGAGGGCGGGGCGGTGGGGAGCATGGGCATTTGGAGGCTATTTAACACTTCTTAGATAGTTCCAATGTGTAGTCAGCTTGGGAAACCACTGTTCTAAGGACACTTGGACACTTGCTTCCCACAGGTTAGATGCTGTAGGAGTTGTCTACATTTCTGGGGTACACTGTCCCTAACCCAGTCCCTCCTGCCCTTCTCTCCTTTCCCCCTCCATTATGATCATATCATTGGTCCACTGAGGATGCTAGCAGAAGAGTATTAACAAAATATGATTATAGTTTACTTTTCCTTCTAAAGCATCATTTAAAATGCTTTAATCCCAATACTAACATTTAGTCATTAGAGGTCAATATCTGTACAATATTAATATATAGGTTTCTAACAAACCATTCTTTCTTCTGGATTTTTGTGCATTTGACTTTTTTCTAACAAATTATATTTATGCTTTATTAAATCCAATACTTTAAAAGACTCATTTAAGAGGATTCACTTGGTATAAATTTTGCATCTTGAGGAAAAGTTTGCCGGGGAAATCGCTTTCAATTCTTTGTTACTAGAAGTGTTGTTAGTGGGCATCCTGGTACCCCTGGTTTTTTCGTGTTTCACACCTTATCAGAGCCTTCTGAAGAGTGGCTGGAGACACAGTTCTGGGTGGAGGTGGAGGGTGCATAGACGCACACACGTGCACTGCCGTGGCGCTTATTCAGGAAGCGTTTTGTGGTATCCATTCTTAGGGACTAGCATACATAATGCATGAACTTCAATAGGTGCTTCCTGCTAACTTTCAGTGGTATTGCTGTGATGTGTAGAATTTGTCATGTTTTTTAGCTTGCTTTTATTTTCCAGGCCTTCAGAAACTTAAAACGAGATACTTTAAACCTGCCTTTGTATTTTTTAAAAACATGTTTGTGAATCCCTGTTTTTAGTTCTCTATAGACATAAACTTACTTAACCAAGGCAAAGGATGTAATGTGAGTTGTTGGATTTTTGCTATTGTTTACACAGGACATTGGTGCACAGTAGGAGTCAGCATTCACTTTGATGAGGAATAATTGTAGTAATGTTACTGAGACAAACGTCTCCAATTGACTTTATGGCACACAACCTAATTAACTTTTAGTCTTAATGGGATGTTAGCAGTAGTAAGGATGATGGTGTTTCCCCCTTTAAACAAGTGTCAATTATGCTGAATTGAGTCAATTTTAAGCTGCTCACAGCAGCTTCTAGGCCTTCCTGAAGATATGAGGAAACCAGAGTCGAGGATTAGATGTCGGGGATTACTGGTTATGTCTGCAGCTCTAACTTGTAGGGCACACACTTAAATTTGACTCCATTGTGTAATGGCAAATGGAAGGATCCCACAGTGCCCTGCATGGAATGATGGCGACTTTGTAGTCAGAATGGAAGTACTACACTTTTACTAGATTAAATGGTCACAGTGGTTAATGATGTTGGTCAGACCCTTGCTTTTGTGCCCTGCTCCAGACCCAGATTTACAAGAATTACTGGATGTACCACAATAGGCTTTACTGATGAATGCCAGTTTTGATATCTACCATTGGGTCACTTCCCACCATTTCAGATGTTTTGTTTGCTCCCTTCAAACTCTATCTGAATGCGGGTAGCACTTCAGACCTCTACTTCACATGCTTTGTTTTCTTCCCTTGGGCTCCTTTCTGGAAGCAGGTAGCTTCTTAAAAGGTATAAGTGAATTTAATCTCCTGTGTTTTCAGGCTCTTACTTTGTCAGGCAGATACCTGCCTTTCTGCTCTAGGGCAGGGCCTAGAAACAGGCACCAGCAACAGGTACCAGCTCCCTGGCAGGTGCCAAGGTTGTGAAGGCAGATACTTGGCTGCTTGAGATGTGAAAGAGCTGTCACCATACATGCTGTTATTTGTCACCTGATGAGGAAGAGGAGCGGCTGTAGGGATAGCTGAGAGAAGTGCTTGTGGCTTCAGGGAGCCTGAACCCTATATAGAGACAACACCACTCTATTTCATTGAGGGTCTCTAGAAAATAGCTCAGGTTGGTTCTAGCCAGTGTGTGCATTACCCGTGTTTATGTATGTACCCATGAGTGATTGGTAGGCATTGCCATTCTCTGCAACTTCCAGTTTTTTTCCTCATTTAATAAATATCTTACTGTAAGCAAGTATGAGTTTGTTAGAAGCCACTGTGTGGCTGTGAGGGTCCTACTTGGTTCACATGTTCATCCGTTTATGATCTGAACAGGTCCCCAGCCGCTAAAGTGGTAGCAGTCATGGGCATGGCTTAAATGGTGAGCTGGTTTATCATTTCTGTGCTTTGGTTATAAAATCCATAAAGTGGTGAATCATTTTGATATTCTTTGAGTTAAACTTGCTTTATTTCTACTTTGCATCTAACTAATAATGTTGAAGCAAGTAACGGACACAAGCCTCCTTCCTGTTGTCTTGTTCCTCGTTGGTAGGGAAGGATTTCAAAAGGGAGTGGGGCCACATTCTGTTAGCTCATCATTTATACTATTGTGTTTGCTGCTGCTTTTTTTAATGCCCCGTTCTATCATCTCCGCTTAACTTCATGAATGATGGTGTAAATGTGGATACAGTTTTATATGTGGGTATGTTTGTATATTTTAAAATAGTCTATAAACCTCTCACATATGTCTGCTCTCAGATCCTAGAGCAAAGCTCTGATTTTATGGTTGCTAGTTTAAAAATAGATTTTAATATACTGAGTTTTTTAGAAAACGATTTGGATAAATTTTCCTATTCTATACCTGATGGAACTCCAGTTCATAAATCGTATTAACATAAAACTCTCTACCCTGTTGGGAGTATTTTTTTTGTGCTGTGATTCTTACTCATGTGAGGCAAACCATCCAATTCAGCAAATGTTTTCTGAGCATGTAGGATTTGTCAAGAGGCCTTGTGCACAGGGCTAAGAGGTGCAGAGACCACAACTCTTGAGACACTCACGATGTATGAATCTGGGAATGTGTGTATCCACCCAACAGTGCAAAAGGAGCAGCCATAAGGAGGTATAAAATGTACACCCTGTGAGTTTTCTCTTTTGTAGCATAAACCCTTACAGTAGGTATTCAGATCTTTGCCCATTTTTTGAGTTGATGTCATACACACTTGGGGGCACAGAATGAAAGTTCTCTTAAACTTTTCTGCCGAATTATTCTATACAGTCCATTCTGAGGTGCTTTCAAAAAGAAGTAATAGCAGTAACTAATATCTGTATAATCTTTATAATTTACAAAGTGCTTTTAAATATTCTATTTCTGATAATAGCATCTTCCCAATACTTTGAGAGGGTAGTTATCATTATGTCCTATTAAATGCAAAAGAATAAACATACTCTGGGGTAAAATTTTGCATGTACAGGTAATTTTCTGGGGAAATGGCCCATAGCTTTCATTAGGTTCCCAAAAGAATAAAGAGCAACTGTTCTAGAACTTAGCTTCTTCAGTAAGATCACAGGTCTGTGAGGGATTCAAGAATATGATTCTGTTACCACTCTCCTGCACTATCTCCAGGATCAAGGCTTTGAGTAGTTATTTTATGTTACTGGAAGGGGCCATGCTTCTGAATAGGGGCACCCAGTCATGCATTGCCGGACATGTAGCATTCCTGACCCCTACCCATTAACTGCCAGATAGAATCAAGTCCTTAGCAGGGATGCATGGTACTGCCTCCTCAGTTCCTCGGAGTTAAGATGATAGTACTGTAGGATCTCTCCCTATGGCCCCTATAGACTTGGACTTTTTGGAATTCTGCTCTTCATTTTATGTAGCCATGGATTTTTTTTCTGTTTTTAGAAAGAAAACAAAACTTCCTAGTGCTCAAGGAAGAGACATCGTCAAGAAATCAGCAATGCTCTGGTTTGGTGGAGAGGCCAGATTTTGAGGTTGGGACTCTGTTGCTTAGCCAAGAGACAGGATAGCTGACTTTGAGAGGGAATGGGGCTAAAAATCCTCTCTGATGCTTCTCTTCACATAGAGTTTAAGAACGGGATTGCCTGTCCAACAGAGAGCCCTAATCACAAGGGTGTGAGTATTTTACCACAGTTTTATTCAGGTCCTCATTTTGTCAGAAGAGGATGATGAAACCCAGAGAGGTGAATCATAGTTGAGAGAGCTGGAAGTAGAATCCGGGGTTCAATGATGTGTCTGGTATTCCAGACTGGCCATTCACATTGGTAAGGATCCCTGACCTCAGGTTACATGAGCCCCATTATATACCCTGTTGGATATCAAAGCATACTCAATACTAACAATGCAACGGATTAACTTTGGTTCTTTTTTTTTTTTTTTTGAGACAGGGTCTCGCTCTGTTGCCCAGGCTGGAGTGCCGTGGCATCAACCTAGCTCACAGCAACCTCAAACTCCTGGGCTTAAGCAATCCTCTGCCTCAGCCTCCCGAGTAGCTGGGACTACAGGCATGCACCACCAGGCCTGGCTAATTTTTTCTGTATATATTTTTAGTTGTCCAGATAATTTCTTTCTATTTTTAGTAGAGACAGAGTCTCTGTCTTGCTTAGGCTAGTCTCGAACTCCTGACTTTGAGCAATCCTCCTGCCTCGGCCTCCAAGAGTGCTAGGATTACAGGCGTGAGCCATCACGCCTGGCGTTGGTTCTTTTTATTAAATCAGATTGACCGTTGCTTTGGCTTATGGGTCAGCATGGCATATAGATCAGCCCACTTCTTTTTCTGTGTAAAATGGACATTTTGGTTATTCAGGTTCTGAACCCTAGAGGGTAGGGCCCTGGAAGTCTGCTGCTCCCAGGTGCTGGTGTCGCTGCAGAAACCAGAGATTCACTGCTGCTGGTCAGCTGTGGTCTTAGCTTTGTGGTCTCCATCAGCTATGGTTTGCTGCTATATTTGTCATGCATTCTAGTATATGGCAAAAATTTCAACACAAAAGGCTATATGAAATTTAAAAAAGAAATTGCTCCCTACCACTGCCACCAAACAGAAGAAAACATACCTTCAACCACAGCATCGCCAAATTCTCAAGCTTTGGAATTAATAAGGGATTTCATATGCAAACAAAAAATAATCACTTGTAATAGAACTTGCTGAAGCTACAATCGTTTAAACAGATTGGTTAACAAGGTCCTTGCTTAGGATTTAGTAACCTGAGCCATTCGCTCCTTGCCTTTGTCCCCCAACTTGTCATCTGTATAAATGAAAATATCTAGACCATGAAGTTTTAGTAGCTCAAAACCACTGTTGTATTTGTATTTTCAGCATGTGCCTTTTATGTTGGTTCTAAGTTGGAGCAGATGGGATCTGTGATGTAGCTTTGGCACCATGTCATAAATACAGCATCACTTGGTGTTCTAAAATGAAATAGTGAGTAAAGGTGGCTAATGTTGTTTGCCCTCAACTCTTCCAGTAGATTAGATTCTGTTTTGTGTCCAAATGGAAGCCATTGCTAGTTTGGTGATGGGTGACCAGACATGCAGTGATCCCGGTCACTCGGCCAATTAGATGCAGGACACGTTCCATTCACATCGCACACTTGCTGCTCTCTGGGCAAAGGAAATCAGGATTCATTGTGTTGTTGTGTCCCTGGTGCTAGTCAGCTTGCTGTTTTGTTGAGTAGCCTGTTGTGCAGGCTTTTACTATAACATCCTGGTAAAAATGAGCACTCCATATAGCATCTCCCCAGCTGTTACCCACTGTGAAGTTTAACGTTAAATCAGAAGAGCAAGGAAATTGAGATGGAAAAGCTCTGTACTTGGTTTCTGCCAAGGTGTTGCTTTGCGTGCAGAGCCACATGGGACACCGCTCTGAAGACCCTTTTAATTAAAGGTCCCACCCCAGTGAATTGGGGATGAAATTTCACCTGAGCTCTGAAAATTTGACCACATGGTTGAATGCGGGGAGCACAGAAAAACGTTAAGAATGGAAACTGCTTATTTCTCTACCTACTTCATTGCTAAATTTTGTGTTTACACTATTTAAAAATAGGTGGATCTATTTCAATTTAATTTTTTTCTCCAAATTATCATAGGATTATGAAAACAAAGTGGATACTTAAATAGTATACAGGTTCTGATACTAGATGTAATATGGAATTTGTTTGAAATATAGCTAAATATGATACCAAAATTTTTACACGGACCTTCTTTGTACATTTTTGTTTCTTGTTTTGATAAGTACCTGCACTTGGCCCAGAATTCTCTACCACCACCCCTAAAAAGGAATTTTGAGTCATTTTCTTCACTCCCTGCTTTTATTAAAATTCTGGATTTAAAAAAAAAATTCAAAACTGTACAGAACATAAAAATGCAATGCAAATTAGCCAGGTTTTATTTATTTATTTATTTATTTTGGTGTTTTTGGCTTTATAATATGAATCATCTGACTCTGCTGCTCTTTTGAGGGTCTATTTTTTGTTGTTGTTCCTGATAGATTGTTCTCAGGCCGAAGCACAAACTTGCATGTCTGAATAGAGGTGGAGAGAATATTTTGCATTCAAAATATATCCACTTGAAAATTGGAGATTATTAAGGAAATGACAGGCCTGGAACTATTAGAAGCATGAATGTTAGACCTACAGTGGTGTAACCCCTCTATATGTTTATTTCTGTACAACCAGCAATTTTGAAGAGTTTGATTTTTTTTTTCCTACAGCAATCTGAATGGGTGTGTGGAAGTAGTTGGAAACTGCTGCAATAAAAGCCTATTCCATTAATCATGCAGCAGAATAGAGGGAACAGAAGGCAAATATTAAAGAGAAATTGGGCCTCCTTTCAGGTGCTTGAGTAGAACTGCCTTAGAGATAGCTGTACAGCTCCTTGCTCTGGGACCTTCTGGCCTTAGGTGATGGGAGGGGCCCTTTTTCTTTAGTGGTAACTGTTTTGCAGCAGCGACAGTTAGTAAGCACCCCATTGCCTGGCACTGTTAAGAGCTCTCTGTACAGAGGCATGTCATCTTCCCAGCTCTCTGGGCTTTCTGCATAGGCCCTCTGTTTTATTTTTTTATACTCACTTATTTAGGTATCAGTTCGATTTTTGTTGTCTGCCAGCTCTTTGTATACACCGTGCGGTGATCTCATCCATTTCTACAACTGTTTTTTTTTTAATTCTGGTATTTGGTAGGCCTCCCTCTAAAAGGAAGTGGTAGTCTGTGCAGGTTAAGATATGGCTGTGGAAACGGACCACCTGGTGCATTTCCAGTTTCATCCTTAGCGTCATGTGACCCTCAGCTCCTCCTTACCTCATTTTTTCCACCTACAAACTGGGGGTGATGGCGGGCCTCAGCTCCTAAGGTTGTTGGGAGGATTGAAAGGGATGAAGCAGGAAAACAACAGGCCTTGGGGCATAGCATGCACTTAATAACACTTAGTAAATGTAAGCTTTTTTTTTTTTCCCTAAAATCCTGTTATCTTGATTTCCCAGATTTCCATTTCTACCCGTGCCTCTAGCTTTCTTTTGTATATAGCTTAACTTTTGTTTATAACTAAACTCATCTCACGCCAAGTTTCTAATCTTGGTCAACCACATCATCTCTTTCCCCTTAAGTATTTTCCTTTGTGGTAGACTCAATATCTCCTCCATCATCCAAGATGAGAATTCTTTGATATATGTCCTGCTTCATTTTTATATTCAAGTTATAATCAACTCTTTTCTTAAAATCTCTTTTCTTGTTATCTCTCCAAATCTACTTATGATCTCCTTACTTACGATTTTGCCCAAGGAAGCATATATTAGTAGTTCAGAATCTCAGTTTCAAATTAGACAGACATACCTTGCTATGGATCTTAGCTCTGCCACTTGTTAGCTATGTGACTTTGGGCTGGATACTTAACCTCTCTGAACTTCAGGTGCTTCTGTGTAAAATGAAGCTAATCATTATAACTTGACAGAAGTATTATTAGGCTTAAACGAAATGTTGTCTTTGAAATTCTTGGCAGAGCCCCTGGCCTATAGTAAGTGTTTAAGCATTCAGCTATTATGTTATTAATATTCTCCACCCTGAGTGATGTTCATCTTTCTGTTTCTGTGGCTAGTTCAGAATGACTCAGCAGAACCGCTGTTCCATATTGGAAAGGACTTTAGAGGTTTTTAAACCTTTCACCTGGACAAAAATTAAAAACTTTGTTGAATGCCTGTCACGCACGACCTCTGGTATCTAGAGCCCCACACAGTAGGTGTTGCTGTGCCCAGTCTGTAGAGGAGGACACCAGAGGCTCTAAGATGCAAACACAATTGCCTGCGCCGTCCCGGGTCATAGTGTCATGACTGCTGTTTGAGCTCTACCCATTCTTGTTCCAGATTTCATATCGTTGTCATCAAAGCATATTGCTTCCATACCCCCCTCTCTATTAATGCAAAATAAAATCCTTGGCAGATACTTCTCAGCCTGTAGTTGAACAAATATTTCCAGTGTCAGGGAACCTGCTACTTTGCAAGGTAGCCCATTTTATTGCTGAATAGTTCATAGGTTAACTACTTCTGTGCATTGTGCTAAAACCTCACCTCTATAGCTTCTTTTTTTTTTTTGAGAAATAATAGAGAGCCCGCCTAACATCTCTTTTTTATCTGATAGTCCTTTAATCTTTAAATAGGTGAATGTAACGATTGCTTCTCTCATTGTTCCCCCCTTCCTCCCTTCCCTTTACCCATTCTGGTCCCCCTCATTGTGGCAATGAATATTATTCCACACATGCCATATGCATGCTAGAAGCTCTCTGTCCCAGCTTTATCCCTTCTGGGTTCAGATCTGGGAACCATCAGTCTCTTGGTGACTCTAAGTATGCGTTAGATTTTCCTTAAATAGCTTTCAAGGTGCCAACAGAGAGCTTTGATTTTTAAGTCCCTCTGCCATGAGTAGGGAGCCTGGTCATTTATTTCAAAGACTCCACATTCCTGAATTAAGTACCTGGGGAGTCACCTGAGGGTTAGCTCCCACTGGTTCCTGATTTGTTTTTCTCCTCAGTCTCTTGGGGCTGCAGGAAAGAGAACAAAAAGTGAGCAAGGCTAGGGAAAGGCCTTTAGATTTGGTTTCTCTGCTCCATGGTCTCTGCCACTGTTGGTAAGACAATCCTGACACTCTAGGTGCATGGAAGGCTTTTTTGCCTTCCTGGAAAACCTTTGGGAATTTTATTGTTTTCCCATGAAAATAGGCAATAGCAAAATATAGAGCATTAAGAGTAACTTAAAAGCTAATTGAGTTTTTATCTTTCCACAGCTCTTAAGATTCCTAAATGGCAGATATATTTTTTAGTCAAATTCCTGACCGTAGCATTACCCGGGCTCCCCACGCAGTGTAGTGAGGTATTAGGAGCACTGTGGCGGGTGGGGGAGTGGAACTGCCAGGGTTCCAGTTCCAGCTTAGCTGCTTCCTCTCCGTAAGACCTTAGTTTCCTCAGCTGCTGCCGTGAGATTAATAGTACCTACCTTATAGGGCTGTTGTGGGCATTCAATTTATAGGAATTAATTCCTATAAAATGCTTTAGAGCAGTGTCTGATGCAATAATACATGCTAGCTAAATGCTGTTATCACAGTTGTTTCATTGGTTGAGGTCACAGTTTCATTTCTTCACCCCAAAGAAAAAAGAGCCATGATATAACAGACGTTCTCCAGAAGGCAATCCGCGTCTTCAGTAAGCTACTTTTAAAGTTGGGGACCTACCTCACTACATGTTTCACTCCATCCTACTATTTAGAGAATTACATAGATCTAGCTTCTTGTTCTCCATGGAACTTATAATGTCCCCAATCTTTAAGAGCTTTTGGAAATGTATTCTCAAGTTGTTCATCACGAGGCTTAAAAGAGCTTTCTTATTCCACGATTGAGGGATCTCTGCTAGTAAATACTTAATTGTGGAAGTGTAGGCACAGGAGCATGTAGTGACGCCGTCCTCATCACAGTGCAACCCTTCCCCTGCATGCCAAAGGGGAGCACCAGCCCCCCCTTTGGCATCTGTGTCCCATCTTGGCATTCTAGAGGGCTAGTCTTAGGGTTCTGGCTTTCTGAGGAAGTGGATGGCCAGGAAAAGTGTTGCCATTTTTGGTATAGTTGTCTGAGGATCCCTAAGACTTTATTTGAGTTATAAACTGGGGAAAATGGTAAATAGCTGAATATGCCTTCTACTTTTGTTGAGAGTAATCTTGGCTAGGATAGCGTTAGCAGTGAGTCTGGCAATTCAAAGGAGACTGTGTTCATTTACTTCCAATTGGATACACACTGTGGTCATTTTTCACTACAGGGTGTTGAACAGTTGGTTTCTTCTTTCCTCTTGAATTGGAGGCACTCGTGTAGAGAACCCCCTTTTGTTCCCTAGATCACAGAATGTTTATTCGGTTGGTTTTAGAGAATACTTATCTCTGATGATAATGTCTATCATTTATTGAGTGCCTACTATATCTAAAGCATTCTGCTCAGCAGGGTAAGCGGGATAGATGTAAACAGGACATAGTATGTTTTCCCTGGCGAGGTGAGGGAAAGACAGTAAACAACTGATTAGAATGTAAGATGGAATAAGACAAGCCTTATAATTGAGGTTCAGGCAGGGGGCCATGGGAATGTACATCAGTTACTTTCAGTTACAAGATCTAGTTATATTTGCCTAAGTGGTGGCATTTGAGCTAAGCCTGGAGGAG
>RJWJ010014972.1:0-37043 GCA_004363605.1 Indri indri | reverse complement strand
ATTCTGTCTCCAGAGTTCAGAGAGAGAGCATTCCATCTCAGCTTTAAAAGAAAAATGGATTTCTTTGGGTAGGGAAGATAAACAAAGGTTATAAAATATTTTTGTGTAAATTTAATTTAATTTTATATTTGGTTTGACTAATTTGTCATCCTAAGAATGAAATAATAAGAAAGCCAAAGTCTTAAGTCTACAGAGCTATAATTTTGAGCCTATATTTTTAAAAAGTCCATTTTGCCTTCATAGGAATCACTTGTAACGTGTTCACTAGACTTACTGTCCCCATTGTCCAAATTGTCAGGAGAAGGGACCAGCTTCTGTCTTACCTTATCTTAATAGATCTGCAAAAGAATCCAGTTTTCCTATTTGAATTTATAAGCTATAAGCCCCACATGGATACCCTTATTATATTGCTAGCTAATTGTGCACATAAATTACATTTATTACATTTAGTTGTGTACATATAGGGTAACGTTATAGGTTTGGAATAAGTGGCCTTGACGTTTCTAATTATACTGACTTTCACTGGGCTTTTTAGGATGTTACACTTTTTCTCGATACTCTTGTAATGCAGGTACCCAGTCTCCATTTTGCCTTTAACAGTAACCTTGGTTTTCTTCTCGCTCATCCACATCTTTCTTCTTCTTTCTAAAATTATCAATACTTCTTGTAGCATAAAAAAAAGGGCCCTTGTATAAGTTTCATTGCTCCTTGTTTTTGTCATCTATAACTGCCGTCCCCAAGCCCGGGGCTACAAACTGGTTCAAGTCTGTGGCCTGTTAGGAACCGGGCCACACAGCAGGAGGTGAGCAGCGGGCAAGAAAGTGAAGTTTCATCTGTATTTACAGCTGCTCCCCATCGCGCGCATCACGGCATAAACTCCACCGCCTGTCAGATCAGCAGCAGCGTTAGATTCTTATAGGAGCGCAAACCCTACTGTAAACTGGCCTTAGAGGGATCTAGGTTGTGCTTCCTATGAGAATCTAATGCCTGGTGATCTGAGGTGGTGATGCTAGCATTGGGAAGTGGCTGCAAATACAGATTATCATTAGCAGAGAGGTTTGACTGCACAATAAATGTAATACGCTTGAATCATCCCAAAACCATTCTCCCCCACCCCCACCCAGAGAAAAAATGTCTTCCATAAAACTGGTCCCTGGTGCCAAAAAGATTGGGGACTAGTGATCTATAAGATATAGGATTATAATATCTGCTTCCTGGGGTTGTTAGAAGGACTAAGTGAGATGTAATAAGTAAATATACTGTAAAATGTAAAATGTACAAAAGCAAGTTGGGACCTCTTGTGTTTTTCTGCCCTTTCGTTTTTAAGACTTGGTTATCATAGAAAATGTGAGAATACAAAAAAATAGAAAAAAATATTAAAAACTCACTAACTTTCTAAAGAAAACTTCTGCTAATACTTTGAAATATTTATTTTCAGTCTTTTGCTTTTTTATTTTTATGAAGGTAATTTGTGCATATAATTTACATAGTTATCATCTACCACAGTCCCTGCTCCTCAACTCATTTTGCACAGCACCTGTCTTCGACTTTTTTTTTCTTCTGGCATATAACTCCATTTTAAAAAGCAACATACTTATCTTGCTAGTTCTTGATGTTGTCCTCCAATTTCAGAAACTTCATTGACTTTCTTCCATGAACGATGGTTATCACTCTTATTCCATTTTCATACCCACCTTCTACCTCCCACCTCTCACCAAACACACACAGAGACACTCTTCCCCACCACTAATTCTCCTAATATAACCATATCCCTATTTTTGGTAAAATTGATATTCAGTGTTTACATTTTTATAACTTATAATTTTTTTCCAATGTTTTCTCAGCCTCCCTCTTTTGTTAATAGTTCAGATTATATGATAAATAAGATTCTTTTACAAATAAATATTTTTAGTATTCTATTATTTATATATATCATAATTTAATTCTTAATGCTTATAATTATGTTACATTTTTATTTTTTAAATTTAAAATTGTTCAAAGATGCTGATGTCTCTCTTGCCAATACATTTTTAAATTATTACTGTTATTATTTTTGATTGACAAATCATAATTGTATACTTTTATGGGGCACAATGTGATCTTTTGATATATATACACAATAGGGAATGATTAAATCAATCTAATTTATAATATCTACCAACTCTCTTACATATTTTTTATGTTGAGGCATTTTAAATTTACTCTTGGTTATTTTGAAATATATAATATATTGACTGCTGTGCAATAGGTCTCAAAACCTATTCCTCCTGTCTATCCAAAACTTTGTACCCTTTGATCAAAAAAATTCCCCTCTCCACCCCCAGCCTCTGGTAGCTATCATTCTACTTCCCAATTCTATGAGTTTCAACTTTGATTCCACACATAAGTGAGATTATAGGTTATTTTTATTTTTCAATATTATAAATAAAACTTCAAATATTGCACTATTGCAAACATTTTGATTTGTGTGAGCTTGTATACAATTTTTTCTTCTATTAAAAATAGTTCTTTTAATAGTTTCTTAGTCATCTCTCAAAGTTTGCATCAGTATTATATGTTATTACAAATGGTGGATGAGGGAGCAAAGCTTGCAAGCATGGCAGAGAGGATCAGAAAAGAGAGACCAGGGGGATATCGAGTAATAGTCATTTCTTCCTGAGTCTGAAAGAGAAACAAACATTATTGATGGATAATCATAATCCATGACAGACAATGTTTGTGCTATAACCACATCAGTGTTTGACCTTAAGAATTATTACATTGTCACTCTACTTAGTACCTTTTGTAAGAGTCTTGCTTCTATTGTACTAAAGGAAGAGTTAATACTCAGTAAATTAAAGTGAGGATTATTGGTAATAGTGTCATTCATCTTACAATTAATATGTGAAAACACCTCCAGGAAATGTTTCAGCTGTAGAGTGACAGCCATTGTTTCCTTATTGTTGTGTGGAAACTAAAGCAGCAAGAATTTAAGTGACTTTACAGAATTTTAGAGCTGGAAAAGCTTTAGAAGATACAAATTCTTAATCTTTGCATTTTCCAGTTGAGGAAACTGTAGCCCAAGGAAGTTGTATGACTTGGCCCTGGTCACACAATTAATCAACCTCATGTATCTTGTCCAGTTGGATGTTTCTTGGGATCCTAAGTTAAACCAAGAGACAGTCACAGCGTCTTTATGAGATAGAATTACATTACAAAAGCCTTGAAGGGCAAAAGCCCATTAGTTTCTTTTTTAACTTTTTAGTTGAAGTTAAAATGACTTCTAAAATTGCACAAATCATGAATTATCACAAAACGAATACACTCGTGTAACCAGTACCCAGGTCAAGAAACAGAATGTCACCAGGAATCCAGAAGCCTACCACTTGGCCCCCATCACGACTCCCTTCCTTTTCCCTGAAACTAACCACTATCTTGACTTCTGACACCACGGTTAAGCTGCTTTTGAAATTTATATAAATAGAATTACACAATATGTATTCTTATTTTGGGGGCTTTTTTTTTTTTCTGTGCAGCAATTGCTTGTGCATTCTTGTTCTATTCCATTGACTATATGGTAAATATGAATATACCACAATTACTTTGTTAGTTCTGCTATTGGTGGACATTTGGGTTGTTTCTAGTTTGAGGCTATGCCAAATACAATGCCGCTGTGAACATTCTTGTTCTTTTGGTGAGAATATATACACCTTCATCTGTTAGATTGATAATACCTAGAAGTGAAATTGCTGGGTTATCGGGTGTGCATATGGTCACATTTAGTCCATACTGTGAAATGGCTTTCCAAAGTGTTCACAGTTTAACCTCCTACCAAGCAGTGTGTGAGAATTTCCACTGTGCCACATTCTCGCTAGTACTTAGCATTCTAAATCTCTTTACTTTTAGCCTTTCTGATCATCATGTAGTGGTACATTTTTTAAAATTTGCATTTCTCCTGATTACTAGTAAAGTTGGTTACTTTGTATATGTTATTGACATTTAGATATTCTTTTATTTGTGAAATGCCTGTTCAACTTTCTTACACATTTCCTCTTGGGTTTAATTTTTTTAAATTGATTTTTAGGAGTAATGTTTATGTATTTGGGATATGTGCCTTTATTAGTTATATGTGTTGCAAATAGCTTCTCCCACTCTGAAATTTGATTTTTCACTCTCTTAATAGTGTCTTTTTTTTTTTTGAGACAGAGTCTCACTCTGTTGCCGGGCTAGAGTGAGTGCCGTGGCGTCAGCCTAGCTCACAGCAACCTCAAACTCCTGGGCTCAGGCGATCCTTCTGCCTCAGCCTCCCAGGTAGCTGGGCTACAGGCATGCGCCACCATGCCCGGCTAATTTTTTCTATATATCTTTAATTGTCCGATTAATTTCTTTCTAATTTTAGTAGAGACGGGGTCTCGCTCTTGCTCAGGCTGGTCTTGAACTCCTGAGCTCAAACAATCCGCCTGCCTTGGCCTCCCAGAGTGCTAGGATTTTTTTATGAACAGAAATTATTAATTTTAATAGAATCTAATTTTCTTATCTGTTTCTTCATAACTGGATGTTAACAAGTATTTCCATGTGTCAGGTGTTGAAGATATCCTCCTATGTTATTGCCTGCCTACCTTTCACATTTAGATTGACAATAGATTTAGAATGAATTTTGTTTGTAGTGTGAGGTAGGCATTGTGCCAATAATCTTATATTTGCTTTTCCGGATTCTTTTTGTTCATACTTCACCCTGTTCTCTGCCCCAGGAAGCAGACCCGTCACTTATATTAATATGTAAGTGTGATGGATTTAGCTAAAGTGTAAGAATTTCTTTGCCTCATAGGAGTTCAAGTTCACTAAGATAGTCCTGGTGTTAGACTTGTGACCATTATTACCTGCAGCCCTCTAGGAATTCTCTTGAGAAATACTCCCTTCGTACTCTGTTGTTGTTGTTCTTTCTTTGTTCACGATATCACCGTAAGTATGCCAAACCTGGTATACTTTTGGTATGTACTTGGTAGTCAACAGCTATTTAATAATTTTCTGCAAATGAAATGTAGGAAAATTCTATATGTTTCTACTTTTCCTTTGGATATCTCCCAGGAAGAAATATTTGACTATGCTAGTTGGGCAAAAAAACCAAAATGTTTGGGTATTTTGAGATTTCTTTGTAAATCTTAACATCAGAGATACCCCTTAACTCAGTGAGGCATCTATCTAATAATTCATTGAGTCAAGTTGGCGTTTATTCAGATCCCTTAGGCTGTAATAATTTGAGCATCCTGCGTTTCCACGTGGGTTATGTGTCAACTGACATTTCGAAGAATAAACAAATACAAGAGATTAAGGTTATTTTCTTTATTTAATCTTAGTAGTTAAATTCAGTCTAATGTCAGCGCTTCCATTTACATGCTAGAGGCAAAGCCAATCTACCACTCACTTAACATCATTTGATAAATTTTAGTTTTTGGCAGATGTCTTTTCTGTTCATTCTTGAGGGAAAGAGATAGTTCACATTTTTTGTTATTTTTATGAATTGTAAAAATAAGTGTGGAATTTACAGAATGGTGACATTCAAGCTGACCCAGAACCATCATTAACTCTCAGGCAGTAACTTTGTACATTTCACACAGCCACATCTCTCATAGCTTTCTGTTTCACAAAGAATCCGAAATCACCAACCATTATGTGTCAACTATAACCAGTATAGGATATTCTAGCTACAAATACGTGAAACTGTTACTTGGATGTGTGTTAAAGAATGTTTTAGAATCTCCCTTGCTATATAAGATAAATGATTACATTAACATTTCTCTTCAATGTTATTTTTTAACTCATTTGAAACTATTTGCAGATAGAAATAGAACTATTTTGAATGCTGATCTCAATATGAAATATAGAGTCCACATAGTACACAAAAGTATTGATGATACAACATTCAGTAATCAGGATGCTATGGATTTTACATTAAAATTTAATTGTATAGTAAAAAATAGAGTTGTCAGAGCTAGAAAAAAATATTTTCAGAGGCAGCAGATACCCTTGGTGGAAATGAACAGTTCTACCTAGAAAGAAAATCCAGGAGGTATGAAAACTAGACACCAGGACACTCTGTATATTAAATTTAATCAGAGATTACACAGAATATGACATAAAACAGCAGTTTACTAGAATAATTATAATCTACAATACATGAAAACAGTTTAGAAAATGGATTAAGGTCTTACTCTGACAGTAGGCTTGTTGGAAATATAAGCATAGAATCAGACAGATTTATGTGTCATCTGATGCTACCTTCGCTTGTTGCCAAATCAACTTGAACCAGTAGTTTTGTATGGATTTAAGCAGTAGATGTTGATTAGTGAACTAAATCTTCTCTAGTGAGAGACTGTTAACTTTATAAAGCCATAATTAACTATTTATTGATATTTTGGTGAGTATTTTAGATGCAAAAGCACATTCCTCCTAATAGTTGGAAATATAGCTTAGAAATACTTTGTGGGACAGTCCTGTGATTGTCTAAAATAAGAATGCTTGGCTTGTCATGTACGATTTTCTTATTCAGTGACATACGTGTATTTACACATCAGGGACTAAAATAATAGAGATTAATCCTGGTGGAATTTTTAGGGAAATATTGTCCAACTGTATTTATGAAAACAGCAATGTTAGGTTATTTATTTATTTATTTTTTTACATTGGGTGTACTGACTGGCCTAAGCATAGACATTCTCCTTTTCAATCATGTAGTTACAAAAACTGTACATTACAAACAGTATAGAAACAAGCTGAAAAGAACGAGCTACACATCCTGGATAATTATCTATATGCAGTTAAATTTACAGATATAAAAGAAAATACAGCCTACTCCCTTATAGTGCACAGTTATTTTTTTGAGATACAATGTATCGCTAGCAAGTGGTTGTGACCACCAACTCTAGTTGTCCCCAGCACAGAGAATAAGAGCAAGATCCGTTCGGTACAGCTTCCCTCCATCCGACAAAGCCATTATGTTCTTCTTGTATGTTGTAATATTATTAATATCCAGATCCTGTATACAACATAAATGGCATTGTAATCCAGTTAAATGTGGAAGTTAATTAACCACTGTCAGGTGATAAAATAGACGAAAACTGCTTTTTACATCAGTCCATTAACAAAAGAGCTAGATTATGTTCTTAAACAAATGTGAATAATTGCAAGGTTGTTTTTAAAATCTATTTATCACAGATACACGGATTTAGGTCAGAACCAAATCAAGTTAAGAATTGAAATCTATTTCTGTTCCTCTATAAGCATTTAAAGTAGATTTCCAAAATGGATGTGCGGTTGCTTCTGGATGGATCCATAAAGTCTGCTTAAGAAATAAGTGGCACGATAACTAAGTTACCTGTTTATTCTTCTCACAAAGATCCTTCAGTAAAGCATCCAGTTCATTTTCATCTATGTATCCATTACCATCCTGAGGGAGGAGAAATAACAGAGTATACAACCAACTCCATCCACAGTAGTGAGGAATGAAGTGAAATGGAAATAACTGGAATCCTCAGAAAAATCTCCCAGTTGTACAGTTGGCAGATATTATAGCCTGCTTTGTTAGGCCCTCAAAATTTTTAGCTGTTCCAAAGTTGCAAAATATGCAAGATGTGAGTTGTCTCTCATTCAACACCTTACATTTGTAAAATACCTTGAAGCTTTCAAAGTACATTCATATTTAACATTTTACTTTGTGTTAACAATATCATCTCCTATTGAAGTAGGTAAGTAGTCATAAATATGTTCACACAACAAGTGAAGACACTGAGGCCTGATGGTGCTGTATGGCCCAATGTCACACCAAGCAGTGATACAGTTGTACTGGAGCCCATAGGTCTAGGAGTAGAGAAATAGGAAAAGCAAAGGATATGACCTAGTAATATCACAAACAAGCTTTCCTCACACATATGATACTACTATCTACTAGAAGGGAGGACTTTGCTGGATATTTTCACTTAGCTTAATCCTCATTCAACCCTGCAAAGTGGGCATTATTATTATCTCTTGCTTACAAATGAAGAAATTGAGGCTCAGAGTTTGGCATTTTGTCCAAAGCTTCACAGCAGATAAGTCACAGTGCTATATTTGAATCAAGGTTTTTGTAATTTGGTATATACTATAATACATTTCCTATGAAAACAATGAATTAGCTGTATAATTTTAATAGCCCATTTTTCCCCAAAATTCTTCTCAAGAGTCAAATGACAGATAAGAATGAAATTTTAAGGCATCCAAATCAGAAATGAAGAAGTTAAATTGTCCCCATTTGTAGATGATATGATTTTTCTATATATAGAGAAACCTTAAAAACTCCACAACACTGTTAGAATTAATAAACAAATTCTGCAAAGTTGCAGGATACAAATTAAAATTAAAAAATAGGTTATGATAATAAACTATTTGAAAAGGAAATTAGAAAATCACATTTACAACAGCACCAAAAAGAATAAAATAGAAATAAGCTGAGGTGAAAGACTTGTACACTGAAAACTATGAAACACTGACAAAAGAAGTTAACAAAGACCCAAGCGAATGGAAGGACATCTGTGTTTATGAATTGGAAGGTTTAATATTGTTAAAATGTCTATGCTACTCAAATAAATCTATGGGTTCAATGCAATCCCTTTCAAAATACCAATGGCATATTTTTACAGAAATAGAAAAAAAGTACAAAAATTCATATGAAATCACAAAAGACCCCAAATAGCCAAAACCATCTTGAGAAAGAAGATCAAAGCTGGAGGCATTACACTTCCTGATTTCAAAATATATTACGAAGGTACAGTAATTAAACAGTATGGTACTGATATAAAGACAGACACACAGACTAATGGAACAGAATAGAGAGCTCAAAAATCAGTCCGCATGTATACTGTCAACCGATCTTTGACAAGGATGCCAAAAACACAAAATGGAGCAAGGATAGTTTCTTCAACAAATGGTGTTGGGTAAACTGGATAGCCACGTGCAAAATAATGAAATTGGACCCTCAACTTATACCATAAAAGAAAAATCAACTCAAAATGCATTAAAGTCTTAAATGTAAGACTTGAAACTGTAAAATCCCTAGAAGCAAACATATGGGAAAACTATGACATTGGTCTTGGCAATGATTTCATGGATATGAAACCATAAGCACAGGCAACAAAAGCAAAAATAGACAGGTGAGACTACATCAAACTAAAAAGCTTTAGCATATCAAAGGAAACAATCAACAGAGGAAAAAAGCAACCTACAGAATGGAAGAAAATATTTGCAAACCACATATCATGTAAGGGGTTAGTTTCCAAAATATATAAAGAACTCCTATAACTCAATAGCGAAGAACTAATAATCCAATTAAAAATGGGCCAATGACTTGAATAGACATTTCTCCAAAGAAAACATACAAAATGTCAACACATATATGAAAAAATGCTCAATATCACTTATCATCAGAGAAATGCCAATTGAAACCACAATGAGATATGACCCCACACCTATTAGAATCCTATCATCAAAAAGATTCATTGGCTAAGATGTGGAGAAATTGGAACCTTGTACACTGTTGGTGGGAATGCAAAATAGTGCAGCCACTATGAAAAACAGTATGGAGATTCCTCGAAAAATTGAAAATAGAACTACAAATGATTTGGCAATCTCACTTCTGGGTATTTATCCAAAATATTTAAAACTGGGATCTCATAGAGATATAAGCACTCCAATGTTCATTACAGCACTATTCACAATAGCCAAGATGTGGGACCAATCTAAATGTTCATCGATGGAGGAATGGGTAGAGAGATTGTACTATACACACACAATGAAATATTACACTGCCTTAACAATCCCGCTATATGTGACAACATGGATGAACCCTGAGGACATTATGCCAGGTGAAACAAGCCAGTCACAGAAGGATGAATACAGCATGATTCCACTTATATGCTATATCCAAAATAATCAAATGCATAGAAACAGAAAGTAGAATGGTCGTTGCCAGGGCTGGGGAAGGAGGAAATGGGAGTTACTAATCAATGGTCATAAAATCTCAATTATACAAAATGAATGAACTCTAAAGATCGGCATCATTGTCTCTATAGGTAACAATACTGTATTTCACGCTTAATTTGTTATGACAGTAGATCTCATTTTAAGTGTTCTTACCACAATACAAAAGAAAGAGAGATAAAAAAGAATGAACTTGTACCTGATCGTATAGCTCAAAAGCTTTGTTGAATTCTTTCCCACACATTTTGATTCCCTAAAGACAGAGAAGAGAGCAAATGTTAAAATTCTATTACTATATTTCAATATGTTTCCCTTGACAAATCTCCCACATTCTAACTTTTCAAGAAAAATATTATTTAAGTTAGAAAAAAGTTAAATACCTGAAATTTAAGAAGAAAATTCTCCTGCACTGGTAGTAACCTTTTGAGAATAAAACATTATATTAATAGATTAAATTTTTTTGAAGAAGATCAACTTATTATAACAACATTTTCATGGTTCCTAAACTCACCTGGCCATCTCAGTTAATTCCAGCTTCCCATCATTATTTGAATCAAATAGTTTCAGCTGAAAGACAGAACGTCATTATTCTGGCCATTTGAGGAATGATTTATGGCATGAGGGAGATGAACATTCGAAACAAAGCTGTTCGAGTTATCAAGTACTTATTTACACAGTAACATTTTAAAAACTAGCATCTTTTTAAACTTTCCATGCAAATTTTCAACTCCATAATTTGTATCAATTGCCAGAGTTTATCAAAGTAACAGAATAATAGTTGTCTTAGCTACGCTTCTAGAATACGGTCATTTATTTTTATTGCAAACATGTTCATATGTGTGAAGAAATGGGATGGTATCTGGGAGTGTATGGCTCTTCCAGAGTCTCTTCAAACGATGGAATGAAAATAAATATTTAATTTGTTTCACCCTTTTGGAGCATAAAATAGTACAAAAAAAGCAGTAGAAATATAAAATGAATAAATTCTTAGAGGATAGAATTTTTGAGTAATTTTGAATAGTTTTATTTTCCATTAAGTACTAGATAGTCAATGAAGCTCCCTCTCCATTGTACTTCTATATACATCATATACCAAGACACATCCAGATGTAAACACACTTGTACCCGTATTTGGGAGTATTCATGTTTTTAGAAAGTAGCAACTATTGCTATAACAGGTTATATAGAAGTAGTATATATGAACTATATTAAATATATAAAATATGTATACTAAATGAATACCAAATCTGTGAAAAAGTAGAATTATTTTTGTTTTTGAAGAAAGGAATGTGGTCAAGGTTATAACGGATATAGATTTAGTGAGGTCTTTTAAAGGAGGAAAGGAAAAGCATTCTATGGTTTGAGATGTTCTAAGAATCTTTTGTAGGTCCTGTACTGATACAACATTTTTAATCCATCGACCATAAATTCTAATATTGTCATGCTGTCTACCAAGATACTGATGGATCACAGTTTAGTGTCCATGGGGAAATATTTCCCTACATATATATTTAAATTTTAATTAGTCCTTGATTAATTTGCTTCCTGGATTTGAACTGGTTTATGACATTTAATCAGATATGTCAGGCCAATCCAACAGGGGGAAACTCCCATCTGAGTGGTTTTTGAAAGGACTCTTCAAATTTCTAACTGGAAAGGAGTCTTTTCTTTAAATAGGTATCCCTTAAGATTGGAACAAAATAGAAAATTGAAAAATGTAGGTTATCGTCCATTTCCCAAAAGTTACTCAGAGCTTAGATCTGCCCATTGTTACACAGAGAAAGTCTTCCCATTTGTTTGCTAATGCTGTTGTAAATGCAGGTATAATAAGGAACTAAAGATGACCACGAAAACCTTTTTGATTGTTTTGAAACTGAAGATTAGCTTCACTTTATAATAAATGACACTGTTTAGTGAATAAGGCAATAGTAAAGTTCTAGTGTTTTTTTTTTTTCCCCAGATAAATGTGGGCTGAGAGCCTGAGAGTAAACATCGGTTACATCAAATATAATCAAACCCTTTATAAGATTGTTTCTCGGGGTAACTAAACACTCTAAGGCCTTCAGCAATCTGATATAACAAAGCAGCTTTTATAATGTACAGCTATGTTTTAGTTAAATCCACGGTATAAGAATTCACAGTACCTTCATGATACTTAAAGCATGTGTAAATATTTGTATCTCCTAGTATTTCTAATTCTGTAATGAGTCCAAATGAGAAAACTTCATCCACATGAAACTAACTTCATGGACATTGGTTTATTTTATTTGGAACCTCATTAATTTATTTGTTCATTTTTTCCTAAAACATTAGGTGTCTACGTGTAAAATAGTTTTTGTGGTTCTATTATCAGTATTTTATAATAGATCTTAGTTATACTGTTATTATAGTGTAAGGCTCAAAGTATATTTAGATTTCCTCATCTGTAGCAGAAATACAATACCCCAAAATAATAAAAGTCAAAAGAAAGGAGACCTATTTTAAGTCAATTAATAAAGTAGCTAGAAGATCTCTTTAAACTCTAACGAAGTCTATGATTTCCCAAGCTGTGATAAAAATGGTTCAGAACCTCTATAATAAGTGATTTTTGGTATATAATGTAGCATGTATGTACAAGTTTTATAATTTAGTGATATAATTATAATGGCTTTGTAAAAAAAAAAAAACACTCAACTTTTGACAGATAAAAATTACATAGCCCACAATAAATGAAACGCTCAGATGCTGGTTGAGCCTTAAAGCCAATGTCTACAGTACTCAGCATCACAAGATGTAAGCATCTTTAAGTATTTTAATTTTCAAATGAAATGATACCTATATGCATGTGATGTCCACCCCACAATTTGTTTATTTCATCGTGTGTAGCCTTCGGAATTAGCAATAACATGGTAATATTTCATGAGCCCTTGGCTACATACAGTCTTTTCAAGTCTTACCATTAGGTCTGTATACTCGGCTAATTTTGTGTCATCAACAACCTTGTTTGCTTTTTCTAGCAGGTCCTTTAGAAAGTTCTGTTAAAACAAAGAACACTCAGATAAATTCCAATGATAAGGTACAGTCTGCTTCCATTTCAGCATGGCTTAAAACAGAGCATGCCAGGAATGCAAAGGAAGTTTCTTTTTGAAGATAGAAGCAGGGGAGGAGAGGAACTTAGAAGAAAGACAAAACCATGTGATCCTCTTGGCATCCCAGTGATGGAACTACCTTTGACAGGTGATCTGTCGTCTGGTCTGTGCTATGCTTTTACGATTTCAATTAAAGGAATATCTGGCTTGTGCTCTGTGTAGGAATCTGACTTAAAAACTTTAAAACGAGCCAGCCTAAAGGATGTATTTCTACCTACTGATATCTTCACAAGTACTCATAGGACTCTTCTGCAAGAAACATACGGGCCTTTTTTCTATACATTTGTAACGTGTTAAAAACTATCAGTAAACCTCTAATTTCAAAGGCATTTTCTGCCCTTGCGGGTTGTATCTACATCTCGGTTGATAGCAGCATGAAGCTTGTTTCTCCGGAGGGCCAGTGGTTAGTTTTTGGCTTGATGTCGTCCAAAGCACTTTGGTTAAAATGCTTCAACTGTTTGAACTAAAGCAGTTGGCCACAGATGATGTCATAAAATCCTTGAAAGACATATGAATCATATTAATATAGAGATTAATGTGGTAAGGATGAAAAAAGATGATTATTAACTTGATGGAGCTTAGGAGTGAGTTTGATTTTTTTTTTCTAACAGAGACATAAATCAAATAAAAGCTTTACAAAGGCTTGCCATATAAATGACAGTGTAAGTACTTAAGCATATAATAGTCTTTCATTTTGTCTAGCGCTATTCATTCGCGACTTCTTTATTTTCTCAGAAAATGAATTAATGCAATTATGAAAAACTGAGCAGATACCGTGCCCAGATATTATAGAAGGATTAGCTTTCTTTGGTTCAGCAGTAGTTTAGCTCCCTTCCAAATACACCAGTTCTTCCTGGCTGATTTGACTTCACTCTTTTCAAGGAAGGAGATATTTTTCCTGGTTCGATAAATTCTTTTTTTTTACTTCAAACATTCTCCTGTAAGTTCAAAGCGAAGCATGGAAAATTCAGTTATCTGTTGGGAGTGAATTTTATTTTTGAGCCTTATACAGCTTTTGTCAGAGATTAATTGGGTTAAAAAGCCTCATCAGAGACTAAAATGGTGGTCACAAAAATAGCCTGGGAGAAACCTTGGGACGCTGAGATTCAAAGTCGTGTCTGAGAACAAGCGATGTTTTACTTTATTATAGATCTTAAAATTAGCTTTCTTGAAAGATCCATTAAAAAAGAATGCCAACTTATCTTCAAAATTCCCTGGAGAAGAGGACTTCTATTTAGAATCTCTTTCTGAGAATAAAATTTAGAACAAAGAAGGAGACTTTTAGGATATTTTGAGGTCAGTATCGGAAATGAGCTAAAGTTTTCATTATGAACTTGAAATGATTTTTTAAACAATATTTTTGGTCTAATTGAATAAAAACACAATAGTTTAGCTGTCACTTTGTGGGTTGCTGAGCTGCAAATTTGTAAAAGACATTGTTTTTGGTGACTTACATAAAGAATGTTTACATTTTCAAGAGGCTGCAGTTGAACATGTTTTAGCAATTTTGCAATGGTGCAAATGTCGCAGTTCCAGCTCTAAAATTGTGTGTTACTCAAACCATATTGAACTATGACTAGGAAACTGTTTGATATTCATATTTCCCCACATAGCAGCTGAAGAGATAGCTGTCAATGAATTAAGCTTGAAAGCATGTGGTGCTTGCTGTGGGGGAAGAAAAAACATTATTAGAATTACCAGATATTCTAGGTCCAAATCTAGATTCTTTTCTTAGGCAGCTTTGTGATCTTGAAAAATTATCTAATCTCTCTGAACTTCAGTCTTTCTGTCTGTATATTGGGAATAATAATACTTGCACATTTTCTGTGAGGATTAAATGTTAAAATAAGTTTCAAGCACCTAGTACTCTGCCTGCCACCTAGTAGGTGCTTGATAAACAATAACTCACTTCTCTTTTAGTCGCTCTGTATTCTGAAGATAGAGAAAATAGGGTCTTTCAGTCTGAAACATCTCAGGATTGGTTTATGGAGATGAGATGAAGGATATTTCCATATTTGTGAAAAGCTAGTAAATTAAGTCCATGAATAATATAATTTATTATGCCTTGCATGTCACAAAATCTTTCAAGTGCAACACCTTACTTGAGCTTCACAATAAATCTGAAAGGAAAGTATTATTATCCCTGTTTTAAAGATGAAAAAAACCATAAGATGTAGTTATTTGCCCTGAGGTAAGACTTGATTTCAGATCTCTTTGCCTTTTTCTTTATAACCTCCTCTGTGAGAGATGAATTGAAAAATTTATTTGCAAAGCTGTAGTTTTTCAAAAGTTTAATTATATAAGCATTTTGTTGTTGTTGTTATTAAGAGGCAGTAGGTTGTACAGAATGGCTAGGGGCCTTGGAGGCAGACAAGTCTGCATTTAAACATTGCAGCTCTGTGTCTTTATTTCTGTGTGGCCTTAAGTATATCACGTAACTTATCTCAACCCTTTTCCTCAGTGGGGTAATACTAATCTCATAAAACTCATGCAAAGATTAAGTAAGAATGTGTATAGTTGGCATATAGTAATATTTCAGTACTTTTTTCCTTGTTTTTCTCTTATAAGAGAACTCTATTTACATAGATGTTTAATCTGTAAAATATAATTTCAAATTTCAATAAAATGGGTGGCTTACTTGGCTTATGTATAATTCTGTGTGTCTGTCTCTTATGTAACAATTTGTGTACACCACAGAAAATCCCAGTTTTTTTTGCATTGCTGAGCAGAATTTCAAGAAGCACTTGAAGTCTCTTTTTTGATCTGGTACCTCATTAATGACGTGGAAGAGTGGGTGAAAATGTGCCACTGCTCAACATTAGTTTCTTTTGTGGGAGGTTTTTTAAAAAGCTGCGAAGTTCTTAGCAGCTAAGGAAAAAACTTAGCACAAGTTTGTATTTGCTTACCTTAAGCTCCTCAGTTTCTATGAAGCCACTGTGATCAGTATCATATTTTCTCCATGTCTGTAAGTAATTTTGGATAAGGAAAACCAAACACATTAAAAAAAAAAAAAAAAAGAAGAAGCCAACAATTCTACTTTCAGCAGCTTTCTTAAAGTGACAGCTTTCCTGTACCTTCATGAATTCCTCACAGGACTTCAGCTGCTGGCATCGAAAGAGCAGCAGGAAATTCTCTTCCGTGGGTAATACGTGAGCCAACTGGAAAAGATTTAGAAAGAGGGAAACGTTGTTGTAAGGAGCATGAAAACGAGTCTCTGCCGTCACCTGCTGCTTAGTGTTCCTTCAACCTGTGCCCTAGGAGCAGTTTTATTGCCCAGGAAAATAGGAGAGAGAAAACACTAGCAGCTTTCCCTTTCAGGTACTTTGTTCCTACAAAGTGCCATCATGTTTCCAATGTTTGTGTGCCCGCCACGTGCTCAGCTAGGACTAGTGTGGCCACTTCTCATCTGCTGGACACACAAGCAGATTCATCCTAGTAGCTTGAACAATTCATGTGTGTTCTGTGCCACAGATCAGATCTTGCTCCTCTCAGGGCACATAGAAAGGCACACGTGGGTGAGAAATGAAAGAAACTGTGAGAAATATGAATGTAGAGGAAAGGAAGGAAGGAAAAAGATGCATTCCCAAGCCCGGGGAGGAAGTCTACTATGAGATACCAGGGCAGATAAACCGAAGACAATTGTAAGGCAGTGGAAAGAAAGGTGGAAAAGAAATTCACCATGAACAGTGGGAAATTGTGCAGTAATAGGAAAAGTCAGTTCTCAAATTGTTGATTTCTGCTAAAAGGACATCCACTGCTTGAATCCAGGGCTTGGGTTTATTTTTTGATCTCCACTGCATGACTCTATGACATTTCCCCTTAGATCTCATTTCATAACTTCAATACTCCTCTTTTTTGGGGGGGAAGAAAAAAGGGCCCCAGATCCCATTTTATGACTAATATAATCTATCTATTGCGTGCAGAGAAGGAGGGAGCTGGATTGATGACCCCACCGCAGACGTGAGTTCTATTTCTGGCTCCGCTGGTAATTAACTGTGGTCCCCAGCAACCCCTCAGATATTTCTGGACTTCAGTGCCCTCATCGCTAAAATAAGGAGCTGAAATAGAAACCAACATCTTTTAAATGTATTGGGTTCAAACTGTCTTCTGTTGGAATCACTGCATCATCAACATTAAAGAATGAACCTACACACACTACATTTCATCTGAATTCCCTGCAGCTCAAGCATGGACCCTCGACCCTAGATTTTAGGCCAAGAACCTGTAGTCCAGATCAACCTTAAGGTCAGTATAAATTCTAAAAGTTCTACCAAGTTATAGGAAAAACTATCATATCTATTTTTTTTTTCTTAAATTTCATCCTTTTAGGTCCATTAAAAAATTAAAAATTTAATATAAAATGTATCATTCTACTATACATGCAAGCAGTCTCATCTTCCTTATGTCTGTATAATATATCCTTTAACTTATCTTCTTTTTAGATCTTTGAAATAATATCTCAAATTAAAACTGCTCAGTTTTTAGACACTATATGTGGAGGTAAGACCAAGGGAAGGGCCAAACATTTTTTGAGGATGTTTAGTATGACCCAGTCAGAAAACATTTTCTTATTTATTTTGAAACAAAAGTCCCTAGTGTGGGTAGATGACAACTTATCTAAAAGATGAAAACAGGAGTTTAGGATTTGCTAGTAATTTTTAAAATGTAATCAGCTTTTGATCCATAAACATACTTACATTATTACAGTGTGGGTATGTATTATTCATTATCAGGTCCATTATTAAACTCAAGGTACACTTCGGTGACCTTTGTATTCTTTAATTCCTTTAAATTCTCTAATTATAAAATTACATTCCTTAGAAATAATATAATTCAATTTAATTCAAAGCCCAAATTTTTCAGTTGAGGATACTAAGATCCAAAGAGGTTAAATAAGTTGACCTGGAGACTTTGAAAATCACTTTAATTTGATGATTATTAGTAAATTAAGTCAGCAATATGCTTATTGAAGACAGCAATAGAATGGATGACTTGCTTCTTTACTTTTGGACTACAAATAATGCATTTGTGGGTGATTTTTTACATGTAACAACAAGATAGTTTGAATATGATAGGCTGTTTCCACTAATTGAAAATTAGAATGCCATCTTCCTTGTAAAGACTCCTTCGTTCCTCATCTGTGAGTGGGCTGCTAGTGAAAAGTAGCTATACATGATTTTCTTTATTAAAGGAGCCAGATACTGGCTAAGTTAGTCCCAGAGAGTAAGTCTCCACCCAAAGCTAAGGGGGGAGAGGAGGATAGGGAGAGAGAACCGCAGTGGGTGGGCTGGACATGGAGAAGGTCTCTGTCTCAAGTCTTGTGTAGAGTCTCAACCCATCTGTAATAATACTTCCCTGAAGGGGCTCAAAGGAGGTGGGGCGGGAAGAAAAGAATAACCCAGAAAAGGGGAGAAAACAAAGACAAAAGACCAATAAAACGTGTATGTTTCAAAGATATGTCAAAGACGGACATTTTAAGGAACAGATTGACCAATGGAACTGGATGTTAAGTATACATTTTAGAAGATTCTGTGTGATATGAGATGACTGGCCACCTTGAGACTCCCATATGAGATGACAGTCACCTTAATGACTGGCTGGGCATTAACATAAGCATTCATTTGGGAAACAAGAAATAGCCAGTACAAACTTTTCCTTTATTTATTGGTATGTAACTTGACAGATACTACTTCTTAAGTTTTTGGTGGACCTTCCCCTAGACCATTTATTTCAAGAGGGCAGAGAATATTTCTTTTCTGCATCCCCTAATGTCCAATGTGGTGCCCAGCATGTATGTGCCTGAAATGAATGCTTGTGCATTGGCTGGTAATTTTACTTTATTAAAAATACCTACTTAACATGATTTATAGTGAGTATTTTTACTATCTCTTCATAATTTTCTATTTTACTTGAATGTTTATAATTAATCTATATTGCTTTGAACAAAAAACATAATTTTTAAAAAAAATAGTTGTACTTCTCCAAATCCACCGAATGCATGAAAATAGAAAAAAATAAAAGAATGAGCTAGTGAGCAACGATTAAATGTAAAATGAGGGAAATTTAACCATCTTTGTTTCATAAATTAAAGTTCATGTAACTCACATAAAATTCAGAGGTCTGTAGAATGTCAAATAGAGAGATAGCAAAATTGCTCTTCATGTCTAGTGTAAACGTATATTTCTTGCCCATGCTTTCTTGTTCTTACACTTACTTTAATTATTTAAAAATATATATGTGCAACATATTCAATCCATTCTAATTTTATTGAACTGTTAGTGTTACATTCAATACTGTATTGTCCTATTTTACAAATGTTAGAAATGAGTCTTAAACATGTAAAAGATTATTATAAGACAAACTAGAGCAATGAGTATGTGTGGATAGGATGTGGGTATAGTAAACATAAAGAAATCTTTCTTAAGGCATGTTTCACAATGCTGTGGTCCTGTGTTATCTGTGGGTTTTTCTGTCAATGCATATGAATCGATTTTTGAATTTCAGAGCTGGGCAAAGTGATTCTCCAGCTGGAGCCTCTAAGACCACATCTACAATGCCAAAGGTCTTTTGTGGAAGGGGTTGAGTAGGGTTGAACAGGGCATGGAGAGGGTCCCTGTTGGACAGAGAAGCAACCATGCCCCTCAAGTCTTTTTTAGAGCCTCAACCCAAGAATTTCTTTTCAGATTTGCTAAGCCAGTACTGTCCAATATTTGTTCCAATATTACTGGTGATTCCTTAGTCTTTGGGTTGCCTGCCTGCTGTTTTATGAACTCCCAAAACTTTTTTATGGAGAAGAGAGTGAAGAGCACCCAAAGGAGAGTGGAAGGCAGAGAGTTGTGGCCACAGGCAGAATCCCAAGAGCTACGCTTAGGAGATCCAGTTGTTTGTCACCAAGAGTGATGGGGTGAAAAGAACCCCTTTCTTTCTACTTGCCTGTCTCCCCTGCTAGTCTCTG
The DNA here is from genome assembly GCA_004363605.1 of Indri indri. Classification (NCBI taxonomy): domain Eukaryota; kingdom Metazoa; phylum Chordata; class Mammalia; order Primates; family Indriidae; genus Indri; species Indri indri. Next base: position 16,970 of record RJWJ010014972.1, on the reverse strand, counting down.
TTCTCCTTGAGGACAGGGTCTGTATTTCATTTACTGTTTCTTTGCCCAGCAATTGCAAAAATTTTAGTACATTTTTCATTGAAGCAATGAATGAAGGCAATTGACTATTTTCCTAGAGTCAGCATAGGCCATAATGAGTGGAAAAAAGTCCCTTTGCAGATCATTCCAATGACGTATTCCAGAGCTGTAGATAGAGGGCGGACATTGTGATCTGCTCTCCAGAGCGCCCTTCAGTTGCTGGGAATGTTGCCATGGCTTCAGCTGTTGGGCCCCTTTGAGGGGTCAGTGGGGCTGTGGAAAGTTGCATCCCTGGGGAGGCTGCATCCTATGACTGATTCACATAGGGGTATGAAGGCCCAACCCACTCACTCAAAATGTGGGATATCTCTAAAGGGTCACCCCAGCTCCAGAGCTCATTGAAGGGTCACTGAGGTCTCTGTTGCAACTTTATCACAACCCAGCACCTCCCTCCACCCAGTCCTGTTCTCTTCACTTTCCTTCCACAGGTATTGATTCCAGGAGCACTTCCTAATAGACCTCATTGCTACTCCTCCACTCAGATCTGCTTCCCGGGGAACTCAACCCATAACAAGGGCCTTTCCATCTCTCTTCTATTCCTAGCATAATATAGAGCCCTTGCCTTATGTTTTGGAGTAGGCTGAAATCCCTTGCCATGGCTCATTTGTCTATTAAATCCCAGGCACTGTGCTGGCGGCAGGGGATTCACAGTCACTGCTAGTGAGAACTTCACAGGGAGGCAGATAATTTCAAACAATTTTTTTTCCTGACGATTTCAAAGCAGGAGGCAGATACAACAATAACACTAAGTACTAGGTGTGAGGAGAGTATGCATGAAGGGCAATTTCATTGGAGACGACTGAGATAGGTACTTCAAATTGCGCATGAGGCAGAATTCTTAACTTTTAAAGACGATCATGGTGCCTGTTAACATTCTCCAACACATATTAGCCAAGCATTTACTTTTTTCATTTGAGACCCAAAGAACATTTTTTCTAGCCAATAAGAAATGAGCCCAGGAAATTCGGAAGGCAAATAATCTTCTCAAAAATTTAAGGCTATTTAAATTTAATAATTTGAATTCGCCAAATTATATAAGTGGGATAAAAAAGCCTTGGCATTCAGAAGAATGGTGCAGATTTTCCAATAAGTTATTTTTGTATTTAACAATAATAGCAAATACATTTATTGAGTTCTTATGGTGTAGCAGGGTTGGCCTACTTCTTTGACATGTATTACCTCCTTTGATGTCGATACTCATAACAACCTTATGAAATTAATACATTGTCATTCCTGTTCGCCGCCAAGGAAACAGAGGCTCAGAGAAGGTAAATGATCTGCTCTCACAAAGCTTGTAGTGTGAGCCGGATTTGAAGGCAGACAGTCTGATTATCTAGATTTTGAGACTCTGTCCCTTATCTTTATCATCCTCCATTAAAATCTTCAATCAGAAAAAGTTTTCCTAACAGATTGTTAAAAATGTCTATCTAGAGTGAATTTTTAAATCAGATTTCATTGTCAGTTGTTTCTCCAAATTCTGAAGCGGAAAAATAGTCTGCCGTGAAAAATTATATTCCCCAGGGCTAAACTCACATGCTGAAATCCCACTGTGGAAGAAAAGAGGAAAAGGCTCGAGAAACACTTTCTTCCCTGGGAGGGTTGTTACAGTTTTAGGATTAAAATAGCTTTTAGATCTATTTTTCAGTGGATGCACTGACCTGAACAGATAGAAACAATAAGACTGGAGAGGATGGTTGCCTCCCACACATTCCTCAAGGGATCAGGTAAAAAACTTATATATTTGACATACAGCTAAGGGAAATATCTATACTTCATGTGCACACCAGGGAAGAAAATTTCATTACCTGCTAAATCCTCTTCCTTTTTGCTTATTTTAATCAGCCCTCTTTGCAATAGAGTTATTATTCTGAATAAATTTAGAACATTTTTTGATTGTCATGGTATTTGTTCAATGATCTAAGAATTTTGATGTTCCTGATTTGAGTTCATATTAACAGTCTCTTTATTACCGAACTTTGTTTGTGTGAATTTTAACATCTATTTAAAGACATGAAATTAGAAAGTTCAAAAGGAAGCATATTTGCACATTATCCTCCTTTTTACATGTTTCTATGTAGAAAATGCGTGTTGTTGGAAACTATCAGTCAACTTCGTGAGATCCAAACTTTGAAAATTAACCACCGTTTTCCAATTTTTTGAACATGTTTCAGAGATAAACCAATTTGACCTGTTCCATCAAGAAAGCAGACTACTGCATGAATATCATTTGGTTTACTTTGATTAGATTTTGATGAGTGCAACTATTAAGTGGGCACAATATAAAGGCAAATCCAACCTTTTTACCTTTTGAACACCAAAGTTAAGGTGTGCTTAACATTAGTAGGTAGATTATTACAAATTTTGAAAAAACATGGGATTTTGTATTCCTTTATAGCTAGTTGGGATTTGTGTATTGGTGTTCCATATTATATAAACAATTTTTAAGCAAGCGGTATCATATGTCAAGTTGGAAAAAGAAAGCATGAACTTCATTTAATATAACTTTCTAGTGACACTAGAGGGCACATGATAAATTCAAGCATTTCTCATTCTCCCTTTCCCCACTTCCTACATGTAATCTATAACTTTCAATTTCTATTTTCCAATGATTTCCAGAACCTGTCTTTTTTGACTCCTACTTAGCCACCATAGACTGAATAAACATGCATACGAACTACTGAAGCAGTCTCCTCCCTACTCGCCCACTCTCTAATTCTCCTCTCTCTAACTAACCCCAGTCCCCCTCCCTTACTTGCATGTCTTGGCTGATAACTCAAGTTAAGAAAAGAGTCTTGCAAACAAAGTCATCTCTAGGTCTATGTACAGGTTTTGTCACTCTTGGCTGATAATTCAAGTTAAGAAAAGAGTCTTGCAAACAAAGTCATCTCTAGGTCTATGTACAGGTTTTGTCACTCCTGGACAATGGGACCCTGGACACATCATTCAACCTTTCTGGGCTTCAGTTTTTTCATCCTTAAAATAAGGAATTTTGGCTAGTTCTTCCCAAGGGTCCCATCTAGCAAAAAGTTCCATATCCTGGAACACTAAAACCCTCTAATCTGTTTTTATGTCTAACTTCTCTGTCTTTAAACTCTTTCTGCTTCAGCTAATCTGAAAAATTCTGCTCAAATCATGTTTCAAGTGTGAAATAACCTCTCTATACAGTACTTTGTGCATCCCTATTTAACCTGGCTAAACTTAGAACCTTGCCATAAGTAATCAACCAACTGAAGCTTGAAAAATCTTTCCTTTTAATGCAGAAAATGTGCAGATTATTTATTATTTAAAAAAGTAGGCAGGGGAGTTTAGGGGAACATGGATGGGTTCTGACTGTTCTACAATTTATTTCTTATTTTTTCTTTGACCTTTGGCAAAATCTATTGAAGCTTCAGGTTTCCTAACTATAAAATAGATTCCCATTTTATATTTAGACTAGATTAATTTTGTCATTATGAGAATCAAATGAGATAACATATTTGAAAACACTTTATAAATTGTATAATGGTATACAAACTTAAATTATCCCTCGTCTCCTTATTTCTATAAAAGTTCCTCAGTTCTTCATTTCAGCCTTCATTACCTTCTTCATTCTCTTCTGTTACCTATATTTCTCTATCTTTCCTTACTCAAAAAACCTTTTCTTTCCTGTAACAGTTTCTTATCTCAAACTTCTGGGGAAATTTCTTTCATCAAACCTCTAAGATAATGAACCTAATTGACCTCTAACCTCTCATTCAAATTAGAACTCAAATAATAAGGCATAAATGATTAGACTATATCATATATAGTAAAATCTGTATTCAAAACATGAGTATCCATTTTCTCCTTTGAAAAATGTAAAGTTCGAATCAGATGTGAATCAGATATATGTTTTTTACTGCACAACCTAGTATCATGGAATGGAATAAACAGTTGAGCCCATTGGAATCCTTCAAAGTGAAGTAAGTTAAATGTAAGATGACAATCTTTCCTTCACCAGAATTAAAAAGTATGTCAAACTCTGATATAGCCAATCTATAGTTTCACTTATGTCAGATTTTCAAACTAGTTTTGGATAATTAGATTACCTCATCTCATTTATGCTCATTTAAAAGTTATTTCTTTTCTTATCCTTGATGATTTCATGTCTTGATTAGTTGGCCTCTATGTCAATCTGTAAGTCCCATTACTATTATCTATTTATATAGTAATGAGTTACACGTAGGTAAAGGGGAAAGTGTATACTCCAGGGAAAAATTTTAATTATGAAGATTGAAGATAATAATAGTATGTCCTCCCTTAACTCTATTTGGAGTAGCTGTTTAAAAATAAGTGTGTTTCAGATTGGCATCACAAGTGTCCTATATGATCAATTATCTGAAAATCAGGTTAGTTCTCCTAATCAAAGGTAAATTATGACTAAATGTTGCTGAGAGCCAGAATACTTCACAGTCTAAGACACTGAGAACACTATATGAAGAACATAATTACACTTGTGATTTGGCATATTTTAAAATATGTCTTTATTAATTTTTCTGGACAAAGCCTTCCACTCAATTTCTCTGATAGGTTGCAGAGATAAAAAAGAAGCTGAGACACTAGAGTCTGAAAACATACAAGTAAGGGAGGTAAGAGCTCTTTTACAAATCTGAGAATGCAGAGGAATTGATGAATAATCAAAGTTTTACTTCCTTGATTTACAGACAAAAATAAGTTATCCTTAATGGGAAAAGTCATTGTTAAAAGATTTGACACCCACGGTTTTAACTTTCAGAGACTCTAGAGAAATATTCACCTATAACAGATCATAAAATATTCGCTCGCTTTAGTTAAATTCATGTGTTTTTACTGAGGCCAACTGTCAGTCTAAAATAGAATTTCCGAAACCAGGATATAGCCTTTTGCCATGAAATATTACGACTGCAAGTATTTCATAGGAACTGCAAATATTGTCATTTTATATTTTAAAAGAAAAGTCTATGCTGTTGCATGACAGGAAATAGCAGTGAACCATGTACTTGGACGCTTTTCTGAAGTGAGCTGGGTAATGTACTGTGATGGATACTCATCCAGAAGTCAGGGACTTGTTCCTCTAACTGCACCTGTGCCAGCCAACAGCTGCATGACCAGAGGCAAACCATTTCATTTCTACAGGGTCTCGATTTTGTAATATATTAAATCTAGGCTCTGGATTAGTCAAACTCTTAGGTCTTTTTCATTTCTAAACATTTTAGATTTTATATTTCTGAAGAGAAGATAACATTACTTAGGTAAAATAAGACTCTCTGAATCGGTCTTGCCATATCGTGTTTGACTTGGATATAGCTTCAACATTAAAGCTCATTTATTAAAGTTAAATCAGAAAAATGCATAAGTTCCTTACCTCTACAATTCCTATTTTTCCATCATCTCTTTGCCCATACTGATCCACAAAAGTTTTCATCTCAGGTGATAACTCCTAAAATTATATAAAAGCAGGTAAGAAGTTTGTTAAAAAAAAATACCCAATTATGCTTACGATGGTGATAATAACTTATTGCAGAGAAAACCAAAATTGTATCCATTTGGAATTATGCATACTGATTAACTATTCTCATGAAAATTAAGGGCATAACAGATACGCAGTATTTATTAGTTCCAAATGAAAGAGTTATAATTATTATTATCACTTCTAAATCAATTGCTATGATTTATCTTCTATTATTAGTTTTGAGAATTTGCTACCCTTTGAAAACATAGTGAGAATCATTCAATTCATAATCTTCAGTGAATGTAATATAATAATCATTGTTAACATATTTTGAAAATTGCTTGCTTCAGTAAATATTATTTTATATTGCTGCACTATTTTGTTCTATAACATTTTTCCTATTCTAACGCAATGTTTTTTTTCCATGGAAGGTAGTAATGTGTGTTTGCAGTTTGGACAAGCAAAAAATGTGAATGTTGAAGAGTAACTCACTTTATGGGAAAGTATTATTTCCAGCATGGAAGAAGCATTTATTAACTAAATTAATTTTAAAATTAGATTAGAGAGCTATGAACTATAAACTAGTGATCTGAACATGGAGCTAGTATTCAGGAAGTTTAATTTTTACCCTTGGGTCTCCAACATAGCCCATTTTAACTTGCCCTGCTGAATTAACTGAAGCCTATTTAAAATAGGTCAACCCTTTCTAATGTCCTATTCTGTGTCCTTGGGAAAGCAAATTAAGGTCTCAATTTTTATTATAACTAACAAGATGGTGGTACTGTCTACTGCACAGTTTGCTCTAGGGATAGATAGGTTAATATAATTTAAGGGCTACATTGAGGCTAAACAGCATTACTAGTAGTATTTACAAAATCCTTTTGGAGCCAATGTAAATATTTTTAATAGAAATAAGGTAATAAATAGTAACAAAGCAATTTAATTATATTTTGTGCTTTAAAAAACTCTTCTACTATAGATAAATTACAATTTGTATTTATTAAATTTTGATACAGGAACAATTGTAAGAAAATGAAAGTGTCCACCCCATGGCAATAGTGGGAATATCAGTCCCTATATTTTTTTACACATACCTTAATGTAAACAAAAACCAAAGCATTCATTCTTAAATCTTAAAACTGTGTAATACCTCTAGTTTAACTAGCAGATTTGACATTTAGTTTGTGAAATTTCTGGGTGAAAATTACGTCAAAATTTATTTTTTAAACAGTGCAAAACATATAATTATCATCATGATCATCATGATCATTGTTATTGTCTATTAAAGGTTTATAAAAGTGAATGCAAATTTAAAGACTAAACACTATACTTAGTGTAAAAGGATAGTTTCTGAAACTATATGGGAATGTTATATTTCATAAATGCTATATTCACACACTTATACAGTGAAACATGTATCTAGCCTATGAACTTCTCAATCCAGAGCTTGATTTAGATTTTAACTAACCAAAGCCTAGAAAGATACTCAAGAATCAAGGTATTAAGCCACTTGATATAATCCTATACCCATGCTCATGCTCAAGTTTAGTATTATTGAATTATAATCTAATAATCAGAGTTTCAAATATTCTAAAACTGGAGCCTAGGCAGTAGAAAAAAATTAAACTTCAACTTGAAAACTCCAAAACAAAGGCATTGTTTACAAAAAGGTACCAATATTAAATTAGGAGGAGAAAAAGAAAAATCTGGAAAAATGGATAGAGTTGAAGAATATTTGAATTTCTAAGATGAAAATAAATTTCATTATTAAAATTACTTCTGGAAAAATTGAAATATAATCATTTAGCTGCTGGAAGCATCTTCCAAGGTTTTAATTGTAAATCTTATGGAAAGTAAGACTTTTCTAACCAGATATTTTTAATATATATTTTTTAATGAAGAAGAGAATTGCTGTTTTTTTATTAGCCAAAGATCCATAGAGCTATAATTATGGTGTTGCATAAATTTATTTACATAACAGTACATAAGATAGAGGGAGGTTGGAGGGTATATAAAACATTTTTATGTTATTTGATTACATTCCATTATACTCTTAGATTTATGTAATATTAATTCTGGATAAAACAATCCCTAGAGCACAGTCTACTTTAAAATCAATTTGGTCAATGATTTTAGCAACTGATAGTTTTGTAATGCACTATAATACATTTAGAGACCACTGGGATTCTTCTGAATATGTGTACTACACAATTTTTGATTTAAATAGAACAAAAAGATAATTCTGTTATTAAATTTTATAGACATCAATCAATACTAGAGGTAGTGACTTGCTATATGATATGTACAGATGATATGTACATCATCAGTAATGTAAAATCTCTTTCTATCCATAGTCAAAAAGGCCAAAGACTATTAACATCTAAGTAGTCCAAATCCAACACTGCCTTCTGAAAGGCAGTCTTACATAAACCTCAATAGAGTAGTAAAATTCTTAACCCATTTTCCTTTATACAACCATCTCATCTATGTTTAGAAGCTGGCTATATTTTATTTTTATGCTAACAACATCTTTTCTTAACAGGTTAATTTATGCCCAAAGGAAGTCATTTATAATTAATAAGAATTACCATTTATTTAAATAATCATTGCCTTAAATCACAAACATAGCTCATTTCTAAGACACTATTAATTGCTTCCCATCAGAGTATTGCTTTTTTTTTTTTAACAATAGTGAAATTCTTAAAATTGTCTTACTTTTCACTTCTCTAACTTTTGGGTTTTTCCCTTTCAACAAAATAAAGACCTTTTCTTGCTAAATTCTTTCTCACTATTATGTTGCAAGCGGGCAAACTTTTCCCCAGTGAGGTGGGTCAAGACAGGATGTTTTCTCATCTCCCTAACTACATCAACATCACGACAGTAATATCTGGCAATAGAATAAGAGATTCATAATCTGCAGATCTGTTTCCTGACCACCAAGGGGCAGAAATGTATTTCTACCCCCTTGCTTACGCAGTAAAAGAGAAGTTAAAAATTATCTAACCGAACTCGCTGGTAAAGGTGGTGATGCATCAAAGGATCTCGTGCAACTACACCTTCCTTTTAGGAGCTATTAAGGCAAGTACAAGTATAGAATATATGTTTTTAAAGCTTCGATTTCAGACTGTAAGGTTTTTCCCACTAGAAAAATCAATCTCTCTCTCTTTCCCTTTCTCCCTTTCTCCTTCCCTATTCCTCCCTTTCTTTCTCTCTCTCTTTCTCCTCCTGTGCCCTTTTCTCCCTATGTAACTTTGAAAGGTGTTCTTTCTCACTGTTCTCAGTCAATAAACATTTACAATCTCCAGACAGCACTTGACCTCGCTGGCTTTTTGTGAAAACACAAGAATATTTATATTTTAGGATTGAACGTCTTTTTCCTCCTTCACAAACTTGAACCTACCAATCCAGCTTTCTTTCGCGCCTGCTGGAGCTCCTGGATCAAGTTCTGCAGCTCCTTTCCTTCCAGGTAACCACTTCCTGCAAAGACAAAGAGGCACCCAAGCGTCAGATATCTCCTTTCCTCATTTCGGGATCTTCCCTGTTCACTTTCCACGACAGCTATCTTTCTGGCGACCTGAGAAGCTCTCTCTTGCCTGGACATTGTTTAAGCAGCAAAGGGTACAGACGCGGCAGCGCTCCCTTCCTGGGGTGCCAAACTTTAGATCCACTGAGGACAAAGGAGGATGGTTGGGGTGCTGAGCGCAGCCACAGAAACTTTGGGGAGCAGGGTCTCCCAATCCCTGCTCTTTCTCTCCTTCTATCTACCATTCCTGGAAAGACGAAAGTTTAAGGTTTGGGGATTACGCGGAAGCAATATAAACTTTCAGGTTGACGGTTCGGCAGCCAGTCAGGAGATAAGATTAGGTGGAGGGGGAACGAAGTAAAGAATAGAACGGAGGATAAGGGGACCAGGAGGCTCAGGGGAAGGCAAGGAGCGGGAAGGGACATAGAAACGGGTCCTGAAACAGTTAAAAAAAGAAAAAAAAGAAAGAAAGAAAAGAGAAGATAATCACCGTCAGCGTCGAAATGAAGCCAGATCTCGAAAAACTGTGAGGCTGTGATCAGAGACGATTGCAGGTGGGATTCTGCCATTGTACAGCGGGGTGTGCGCGCGCGAATGTGTCCGTGCGGGAGTGGCTGAGCGAGACCCTCAGCTGGTGCGCCAGTCAGGGCTGCGGAGGAGACCTGGGCGCGGGCGCTGCCGGGCGCTGTCCTCGGTGCTGCTCGGCTCAGGCGTCCTTCCGGAGTTCTCTCTCTAACCCCGCACCCAGTTCTCAGTATTTATCCCGACCGCCCCGAGCCGGGCCCCGCCTCCTCCTGCCTCCCATCCCTCACTCTCCGCCTCTTGCTCTCACCAACCTTCCTCCCCTCCCTTCCAGTTTTCTCCTGTCTTACCAGGAGAGCTAGCTGGAGCAGGAGTTTGGGCGTGTAGGAAGCAGCAGGTGGTGGAGGACACTTTGCTCAGGGATTGGATGCCAAAAACAGAGGCTCACTTCCCCCCACATTCTCCTAGTCCAGGAAGAATCTTATTCCTGATAACATATTCAGGAACATGATAAAATATAATAAAACTGTTGACTTGGAGAGGTTTGGGTTTTCAGATGGAAGGAGAAAGCTGATGAAGGGTAGAGCCACATAAATGATGATTATATTTGTGTGCGATTTCTCCAAGACTTTTTAGTATTTGAACAAAACCAGGTGGAAGCTTGGCAAGTATTAGATTAATTTGATTAATGTATACAGTGAATTGATTAATATCAATAATCACTCTATCTAGTGCTTGTGAAGACTATCATATGAATGTTTTCTAAGGTGGTTTATATGAACTAACCTTGCCAACATAAGAAAGCAGGATTATGGTTGTTTTTCTGTTTCCAGCTTGAAGTAGAATTATAATTGGAAAGTGATAGAATTAAATTATAACACCTTAAAATATTAGAGGAGGAAGTGATTTTAGAGACACCATAGTTTACTGCCTTTGAATTTGGAAAGAGTGAGTAAACTAGAGCAAAGAGAAGGAAAGAATCTGGCCCAAGTTCATGTGTAGGTGAATTAGTGACTCAGCCACAGCCCATTTGGTGGCCTTAACACACATACCTCTCCTCCTTTCTATGCCATGCAATCCTTGCTAGAGTATTTTTCAGAAACTGGGAGTCATCATCACAGTTGGAAAAAAACCTACTTGACTTAATTTATGGTATATTATATATTTTAATATAGTAAATGATACAATTAGATTATTTACTATTTATATAAATACTTTGAAAGTATTTGGTTTTGAGTCATTTGGACCTTGAGGTCCGCTGAAAATGTATCTCAAGCAGCTGATTACAATGGTACAAAATCAAAATGAAGGAACAAGAGAAAATCCAAAATAGCCAATATAAACTTAAAATGGATTAAAGTGAATTTGCCAAGCTCTAGATTTTGAAGCTTGTGTGATTACGTGTGAGAACTCTCAAATCTGTGTCTTTCAGACTATGGCTCTATTCAGTAGTGGATATGTGGAACTTTTCATAAGTATCTATTTAAGAGACCCATCAATTTGAAGTTGGCCTATTTCAATAATCTTCTCAATGGAGTCCTCAATTCCATGGTACTTTGTAGTTTATAAATTATTTTCACTTGAGTTACCTTATCTGATTCTCACATTTAGTCTCTGAAGTTGGTATTCAGAGCAATACTGTTATTCTTACTTTACATAAGAGATAAACTAGATTTTGAGGGGTTAGTATTATAACATTATGTTCTTTGACTAAATATGGATTCATTAGATGTCCAGTTATTTTGTACTTTCATTCATCCAATGAACATTTATTAGAACCTATTGTGTCAAGAGCTCTGCTAGACACTAAAAATAATGAAATAAAAGAGGTGGTGACTGCCTTCTTGAAGCTTAGATTTATAGGGATACAGTCACATGAATAAAAGACAGTATGTACTAATATAATGTAAATATGAACAAGATACTTTGTGTGCATAAACCTCTTAATTTCTCTGCCGGTGTGGGAGTTGAAGCTTAAGTTATCTAAGTTACCTGTTCACAGAGAAAACTTTATTTCATGGTAGGTACTTTTGATTATAAGGACAAATGATCTTGGGAATGAAAGACCAATAACTTGTGCAAGTTCATCCTAACTCCTAGAAAACTAATTCTAAAAAAGGTCCTGTCAGTCACTATATTAGTGATCTTTGTAGGAAAAATGTGATATATGATCTATATTAGGATCTTTGCATGAAAAATATATATGAACTTTTGGGCCAAAGCTAGAAGTTAAACTTTGAAGAGAAGGTGAGAAAATAGTGACTATGGAATGATTTGAAGAAGCACTCTGATCCTTTCTAGTCCTGACAGACTAACAATGTCTAGACTTTGGATACAGTTCTGAGACAAAGAAAAATGCCAGAAAAAAATATGAAAGAACATGGACTGAACAAAGTGATGAAAAGAGAAATATTTCTATTATTTTTTATAATTACAACTAATTTCTTTCCTGAGAAAAGACCATGCACTGTGATATAAATTCCTAAATATTTTCACCACAACTTATTTTGTTTCTCAGAATTTCATTATAAATCCCAAAAGTATTACAAGACAATTTTTAAAAGGTAAAAATATTTATATAAAAATGCAATTCTTCTTTGTTTCACTTTCCTGAAGCTATGTCAACTTCAGAATTTCCATTTAGGAATGTTGAAGTGTTATGACTTACGTGGGGAGGGTGGGGAGAAAAGTAAGAGGGTTTCTTGGAGCTGTATGCAAATAGCAAGGATGATCTTTTTGCTTTTTTTTTTATGTTTATGTGGAGTGGCTTTTGAGGGAACTAATGTAGATCATAGAGCTGTAAAGCTCCCTTTTAAATCGCCTCTTAGTGCTGACACTACCATGAGATAATCAATATTAAAAGCCTCATGCTTGTACAGACATACAAATACACATATATGGGGTTTTTGTTGTTACTTGATTTTACAGAGAAGGTATTATATTCTGTATATTACCCTCTAACTTTTTATTATTAACTCAAGGACATCCCTCCAGTGTTAACATCAACATCTAATTCATACTTTTTTAGTGGAATAATATTTTATTTTGTTGATTAACCATAATTATAGACATTCAGGCTATCTCTAATATTTTATTGTGACAAAAATTGCTACAACAAACACCATTATGCATTTATCTTAGATACACATATTTTCAATTACAACAGGACAGAGTCCCAGAAGCAGTATTGTTAGTTCAAAAGTATACACATTTTAGAATTTCATACACATTTCCATATTATTTCCTCCAATTTGTAGCAATCTGTACACAAATATGCAAAGTTTGAGGATTACTTATCCTCATTAGCTATGAATGTTATTGCCTTTTAAACTTCGTGCTAATCTAATGGATAAAAAAATAAGTTGTTATTCTTCCTTTAATTCTCCTTCGCTATTCTTAAAATTTATCTTTTGGTTTTCTAAGGTGACATTTTCATTCTTCATTTTTTTTTTAAATAGCAGAATTATAATTTTACAAAAAATGTTATTGGTTCTATACTGTCATCTCAAATCAGTATTTCTTTTCAGGCTTATATTTTGGGCCATTTCTAGATTAAATTCTACTTTATGGTACCATTAAAGAATTGTATGCTCCAGATCTATAGATTTGAAGCAACTTGGGAAATATTTCTCCCTCTTACCCTGAAATCTTCTAGTTCATTAACTAAGGTAGGAAGGACTTTACTTCTTAAGTTTTTTGGGAATCCTTTAATTTCTATGATTCTGGGAGATGCACAAATTCTTTAATCATGACAAGACTTTTCCATAAGATTAGAGTTTCTAAAAACAGAATTGCAAAGAAAGCATTTTTATGACTTGCTTTATAGGCCTCATTACCCAACATTAAGGTGAATGGGTTCATAATCCAGTATCGTCATAAAAGTAGAAGAAATTTATGTGCAAAGAAATCTGTAGGGTAATTAAACTACACTTCCCATTTCATGTTACTGAATTACCACATCTCCATTCATATTCAGGCTACTGCAGTTCCAATTCGCTGTGCAAATTGGAAGACTTAGAACTTCCCAGGTTTAATGAATGCTTACTTAGCCTTCATTCAAAAAAGAAACTCCTCAAAATATTTTACTATGGGTTTGATTGTGTGGGGAATATAGTGAATCACTCTCTCTCAGCGTCCTGGTCCCTTACAGAGGTGGTGTCCTTAATGGATGAAGCCCTCTGGGAGGAGTTCACAGTTTTTGGTATTTTCTGAAAAGATTCCTCATCCGTCTTATCATACCATTTGATGTGATTTTTCCCAAGGATTGAAAAATTTACATAATTTGATAAGAGAACTCTGTCCTCTGGGCTGGCCAGGTAACATGGGAAGTAATTATATTTCATTCTCGGTGTCACAAGTGTTTTAAAAAGAACTGACCAAATGTAGCTCATATAGAGGACAGTAGAAAGTCTTGGAAACAAGGATATGTGGCAAACAGTGGACCTAAATCGGAAAGTTTGGCTTGGAGGAGCTGCTTGCCATATTTGCAAGGCTTACGTAAGGAGAGGGGGCAGATGGTATCAGAAGTACCAGAGGTGGCTCTTGTTGCCCTTTAAACAAACTTCTCAGATTTGAGCTCTTCTACAAAGACGGGTATTACTGTATGAGCGGCACAATTCCTCCACAAGAACACTCATTCACTCACTCAAAAATATTTATTGACTACAGTATATTATTCAGGGGACCACAATGGTGTATAAGACAGAGTCTCTGCCCTCATGGGCTTACAGTGCAGCAGGGAAGAACGCGGATGTGGAAGCCGAATGGCCAGCTGTGAAGAGGGTCACGGAGGTCATGTGTGCACTGGAGGTGTTTTAACTTTACAACTATTGTGATTACTCTCTTTAATTCTGTAATTTGGCAACTGTGCTTGCTTTCTCTAATGGTTCCGTGTTAAGTAGTATACATTTGCAAAATAGATTTCTGATAAGGAGTATAGGCAGTGGCCTTGAGCAAAAATGATTTTCTTGGTGACTAACTGGAATGCTTGGGATAGTTCTGAAGTCCTTGGCTTCCTTAAATTCATTATCTAACCTCATGAATTATAAAAACTAGTAAACACCATTACAAACATTTTAATTTACATTAACTAAATTTTCACTTTTTCAAAGATATAGAATCCCGTGATTTATAGGGAAAGATAAAAATGGGAGGCAGGTTTTATCAAGTCTTTTTTATAGTAGATATCTAAAGTCAGCAGGCTTCTTCCATTGATGCCAATTTTTATTAATTCCAAACTTCTTTTTTTTCTCTTTTTTTACATTTTAATATCTCTGAAATGTGATGCATCTTGTAGTGTTCTGTAATTAGCAAGTTGATATATGATAATCATATATCTTAAATCAATTGTATTTTAAACTTGAGGAAATTTGTTAATCCTCTTCAAAAATTTCAGTGGGTACCCGTTTGCATAAAGAATAGAATTTAAATCCCTGAGCCTAGAATCAAAGACCTATATTTTCAGCTTTATCTGCAGTGCTATGCCTGTAATATCCAACTCTTCAGCCACAAAAAATCCCACCTGCATATTTTGAGTATGCCTTTGTTCATGTTATTCTCTTTTTTGGGAAATTTGTTTTTCTCCCTTCTTCAGCATTTTCCTGTTGGAGTACTATCCATTGGCAGCCTTGCCCAGGGATAGATCTTGCCAGGTTGTTCATTCTTGGCCTCTCACCAAGGGATGATACTTCTGTCTATACAGTAACTTTGAGTAGCTTCCCATTCTTTATCTTCCCTGTCTGCACTCTCAAGTAAACTGTGCAGTTATTTATAAAGCGGTGTCAAAGGTCCAACTAAAAGGGACTATACTCAGGAAATATATATGGCTAATAACACGATGAAAAATTCTTATATCTCGATTTTAATCTGAATTAATACCTGACTAGAAGAAATGTTAATATCTTTGAATTTATAATTGTACTTTTCTTTACAATAGATCTTTCCAACCTTTAAAAATACTAAAGAGACATGTCCGCTGGAAAGCCCTCATCAATACATGCAGTGAATTAAAAAGTTTGACTTTAAAAAATGTAGTAGAAATCGAAAATGGTTAACTAGTTAATCAATGAAATAAATATGTACTGTCCAAGACTTTCAAATTGTTTAACAAAGTCTGTTATCTGACTTCTTCCTAGAATCATGTCTTTCCAACACACTAGCCCTCTTATATTCTGTGCCCCAACTGTACTGAATCTTTTTCATTATTTAAGACTGTTTTTTTGTGTCTAGGGCATTTGTACCTGCACATTCCTATTACTGAAGCATCTTCATGTACTCTCTTAACGGGTTAACTCCTGGTCACCATTTGGGACTACAGTTAAACATCACTTTTTCAAAAAGTCCTTTTTAAGATTTTCTGCCATGTTACATAACCCTGCTCTATACCCAGAGAGCACCCTGTGTAATTCCCCCACCATAACATCCATTGCTCTAGATTTTTCTATCTCTTTCTTGTAGCAGATTCTAAGTTCTTTGAGAATAAGAACCAAGTCTATTTTTTCCTTTATTTCATAAGTGCTTGGTACATAGTAAATGATCAGTAAATGTTCTTAAAAATGAGTTATTAAATAGAGATGAAGATACAGTTAGATTTAAGGAATTTTAATTGAGGGTCTGAACCTTGAATACATTATATATTTCTTATATTCTGCCTTTCTGAGATAGGGAAGATAGACAGGGGTAGAGGGAGAGAACATCATGGGAAAATGCGTAATAGTTCATTCAAAACAAATGTAGAAACTAATTCAAGCAAATAGCTGTAGGAGGGTGTGGCTAAAAATAACTCAGGGATACTATATCCAGAGAATTCACAACCAAAAGTGAACTCATTATATTCCAACCCTCACCTTACCCAATGTGCTCCCATTCTATATTTTACATTTTGGCTAATGGCTATTCAGTTTCCCAAACCACAGGTCCAGGAGTCCTCCACCTGTATTCCTTCTCTCTACAACAGAAGCTGGATCCTTCTCAAGGCAGTATGTTGAGGTAGTGATTGAGCTCACCTCATTTATTTCTGTGTCTTAGGGATCCCTGTTTTTTCTTGCCTGATTTCTGGTATATTCAAACTATTGTTTAATATAGTTGGTACAGTTTCTCTGTTTTTTGTTTTTCTTGTTGTTTGTATTTTTATAGGTGTGTGTGTGTGTGTGTGTGTGTGTGCGTGTGTGTATGTGAAAGAGAGAGAAAGAGAGAGAGAACATTTGGTTCTTATTGCTCCATGTTGGCTAGAAGGGGAAACCTTCTAATTCATTATTTATTTATTTTATTTTATTTATTTATTTTTTAAATTTTATTCCAGGGTATTGTGAGGGTACAAACACTACAGTTACACTTTATGCCTTTGCCTCACCCAAGTGCGGGTTTAAGGCATGCCCTTCCCTCCCCCCCCCCTTAGTG
>RJWJ010014971.1:0-29017 GCA_004363605.1 Indri indri | reverse complement strand
TAGAAACTGTCTCTCTTTTATTTGACTTCATAATAATCTTCACAAATATAACTCAACACATACACAACACATACATATATATGTGTAATTTCTCTACTGTATGTCTATCTATCTTGAATATAAGTTATGTGAGGGCAAAGCCCATAGGCCTTTATTCTTTTTCACTTAACAAAATATACCATAGTTAAGGCATACAAGTTCACAATGAGAAGTAAATGATGTGCATATCTTTTATGAGAGTCTCTATTCTCTGGCAGGAAAAATTAACTTTAAAAAAAATGGCCTGTATTTTTGTATTTTTCTCCAGTTTTGTTAGCTTTGAGTACCTATTAACTTATTTTGATCAAAGTTAAGGTGAATGCATAATAAATAAGTTAGATATTCAGACAATGCATCAACGAAAAAGTAATACACATCATTCCATATTATTTTGAAGCAAAGCGAGATGCCAAAGATTCTTTTATAATTTTAACAAGTTAAATGACACTACATGATTTCCAGCAAAGTTGTCAAACTATCTCAAAGTCTATAGTTTTTCAGTTGTAGAAAAGGGAAAAGACGATGTGGAATAAACAGCTAATAGTGGCATTATGACCTATTTATAATCAAAGATTGGTAGCTAGTAACATGAAGAAATGCAATGATAATTAGGAGAAGAACTCAGAAGAGCATTTTGTGGTGAAGACTGATGTTATTTAAATAAACAGATGGGAGTATTCTGAGCAACTTGGGATTGAAGATAAATGGTCTGTCCCAGAGATTATTCAGGCAAATGACAGCCTAAATGTTATAAACATTAAAATGGCTCAAAAAATGGGGCAATGCAAAAATGGAAGATTTTAAATGAACTTCAGAAATTTAGGTATTCAATGTTACAAAATTATGAAAAAACGGTTTCCTAGCAGGGCTTCAGCTTGCACGACCAGTGTTTGTAAAGGGCCAGTTAAGATTCCAGAGATAGTCACGGGGAATTAAAAAACAATTACCAGTACAGAAGATTAATGGAAAAAGAAAATAAAAATATTTTCACTATGTACAGCACTTTCATTAATTTATTCATTTTTTACTTTGAATAATGCACAGATAAATTGAAAAAGAAATGAACACTTGCCTCAGAAATATGCGTATGGTGTCTCCATTATTTCAGTATTTGATGAGCACTGATAACAGTATAAAGAGCATGCCTGCTTAAATAAAACAAACATATATTTGTAATATAGACATATTGTTTAATAAAATGATCATGGACTAATCCCTTTAACCACCAGTGACTCTATTTACCCATCATAGGATGGCTGGGAGGCTGTGAAGTTTCTACAGGAAAATGAACGTAAAGCACTCAGCATAGTATATGGCAGCAGAAGATACTATTATATATTACTTTTTTTGTTTTCCCACATATTGGTATGGTGTAGGCAGGGTCTTGTGGGAAATAATTTGGGAAACAAATCAAAAATCAGCATTGCAACAGGAGAAATTGATAGAGGACAGCGTTAGAGAAAAAGGAACACAGTAGGTGTATAATGTAGTTATTGCTTTGGGAAATTGAAGATATTTTGGTTGGAACCATGATCCATTTTCTTTTTGTTTCATTATTTCTTTCTATTTTTAGCAGCTTAATTGAAGGATAATTGATATACAATGACCTGCATGCATTTAATATGTACAATTTGATGAGTTCACCTGTGGTAGTAACACCACAATTGAGGTAAAAGTCATATCCAATGCCTCTCAAGGTCACTTGTACCTTTTTGGGGGGATGGAGGTGGGGGAGGGTTTGTTATTTTTCCTGTTTTTTTTTTCCCCCCTGTGGTGAGAACACTTAACATGAGATCTACCCTCTTAACAAATTGTGATATGCACAATATATTTTGTAACTATATGCCCTATGGTTCAAAGGAGATCTCTAGAACTTATTCACCTTTCATAGTTGAAAGGTTACGTCCCTGAATAACTCCCCATTTCCCTTACTACCAGCCCCTGGCAACTGCTATTATATTTTTCGCTTCTGTGAGTTTGACTATCACATATGCCTTATCTAACTGGACTCACAAAGTATCTGTTCTTCTGTGACCCACTTGTTTCATGTAGCATAATGTCCTCCACATTCATCCATTTTGTGCAAATGACAAGATTTCTTTCTTTGCTGAGGCTGAATAATATTCCATTGTCTGTCTATATCACATTTTCTTTATCTGTTCATCTGTCAGTGAGCACCAGGCTTGTTTACTTTGGTATTGTGAATAACGTTGCAATGAAGAAAGGAGTGCAAATATCTTTTAGAGATCCTGATTTAAATTATTTTGTATATATACTCAGAAGTGGAATTGCTGGATTATGTGGTAATTCTCTTTTTAATTTTTTGAAGAACCTCTATACTGTTCTCCATATCTACTGCACCATTTTACATTTCCACCAGTAGAGTACAAGGTTCCAATTTTTCCACATCCTTGACAGTACTTTATTTTTTTTCATAATGGTCATTGTAACAGGCGTGAAGTAATATTATATTGTAGTTTTGATTTGCGTTTTCCTGATAATTAATGATGATGAGCATCATTTCCTGTATCTGTTAGCCATTTGCATGTCTTCTTTGGAGAAGTGGCTATTCAAGTTTTTTACCAATTTTTGTTCGTTTGTTTTGTTGTTGTTCTTGAGTTGCAGGAGTTCCTTTCACATTTTGGAAATTAACTCTTTATCAGATATATGGTTTGCAAATATTTTCTCCCATTCCAGAGGTTTCCTTTTCATTCTGTTTATTACTTACTTTGCTGTTCAGAGCTTTTTACTTTGATGCAATTCCACTTATATATTTTGGTTCTTGTTGCCTGTGCTTTTGGAGTCATCAAAAAATCATTGCCGAGACCACATGAGTTATAGTATTGTTTTTTCTATTGCTGTAAAAAATTACCATTGAAATTTTGACAGGAATAGCATTGAATCTCTAGATCACTTTGGGTAGTATGAAGATTTTAACACTATTAAGTCTTCGAATTCATGAACATCAGATGTCTTTCAATTTATTTGTGTCTCTTTTTATTTTTAAAAATTGTTATATCAATGTTTTGTGGTTTTCAGTATGCAAGTCTCTTTGAATTTATTTCTAGGTCATCTTTTGCTGCTATTTTAAATGGGATTATTTTCTTAATTTCCTTTTCAGATGACTTGTCAGTATATAAAAACACTATTGATCTTTATATGTTGATTTTGTATCTTGCAACTTTACTAAATTTGTTAATTATTAACTAACAGAGCTTTTACATAATCTTGAAAGTAGAAATATAGAATCATGTCATCTGCAAACAGAGATAATTTTTTTTCTTTCTGATTTGGATTTATTTTATTTTATTTTACTCTATTTTATTTATTTATTTTTCTTGCAGCCTAATTGCTATGGCTAGAGCTTCCAGTATTGTGTGAAATAGAAAAGGAAAGAATGGGTATCCTTGTCTTATTCCTGATCTTAGAGAAAAAGCTTTCAAATTTTCACTTTCGAGTATGATTTTAACTGTGGGATTGTAATATATGGCCTTTCTGAGATATATTCCTTCTATAACTATTTTGTTGATATTATTTATTCTGAAATAATGTTGACTTTTGTATCCACTGAGATAATCATGTAATATTAATTTTCATTCTGTTAATGTATCACATTTGTCGATTTGCTTGTGTCGAACCATCTTTGCATCCCAGGCTGTTGAATTTGGTTTGCTAGTATTTTGCTGAGGATCTTTTTTTTTTTTGCATCTATGTTTATCAGGGATGTTGGCCTATAATTTTCCTTTTTTTAAAATTTCACCATATTACAGGGGTAAAAATGTTTAGGTTACATATATTGCCTTTGCCCCACCCAAGTCAGAGCTTCAAGCGTGTCCATCCCCCAGATGGTGCGCACCACACCCATTAGGTGTGACTATACCCATCCCCTCCTCCCCTTCCCAACTGCCCGACACCTGATGAATGTTACCACTATATGTGCACAGAAATGTTGATCAATTAATACCAATTTGATGGTGAATACATGTGGTGCTTGTTTTTCCATTCTTGTGATACTTCACTTAGTAGAATGGACTCCAGCTCTTATAG
The DNA here is from genome assembly GCA_004363605.1 of Indri indri. Lineage (NCBI taxonomy): Eukaryota > Metazoa > Chordata > Mammalia > Primates > Indriidae > Indri > Indri indri. The sequence continues at coordinate 24,931 of RJWJ010014971.1, read as the reverse complement.
TGTCCTTATCTGGATTTGGTATCAGGGTAATGCTGGCCTCACAAACTAAGTTTAGAAGTATTCTATTCTCTTCAGTGTTTTGGAAGAATTTGAAAAAGATTAATGTTAATTCTTTAAATGTTTGGTAGAATTCCTTTATCAAGCCATTTGGTCCTGAGCTTTTGTTTATTGGCAAGGTTTTCTTTTCTTTTCTTTTTTTTAATTACTGATTAAATCCCTTAGTCATCAATGGTCTCTTCAGATTTTCTATTTATTTCGTGTCCTAATTTGTGATCTATCCTGGAGAATATCCCACATGCACATGAGAAGAATGCATATTCTGCAGCTATTGGGTGGAATGTTCTTTAGATTAGTATGCCCGTGGGGTCCATTTGGTCTATTATGTTGTTCATGTGTACTGCTGCCTTATTGATTTTTTGTCTGATGTTCTATGCATTACGGAAAGTAGGTTACTGAAGTCTCTGTTATTTTACTGTTGTGTATTTCTCCCTTCAGGTCTGTGAATACTTGTATTATATATTTAGATGTTCTAATGTTTGGTACATATGTATTTCTAATTGTTATAGCTTCCTGAAAAATTGGCCCTTTTATCATTATATAATGTCCTTCTTTGCCCCTTTTGACAGATTTTGACTTAAAGTCTATTTTGTCTAATATAAAGGACTTACCATTGCTATTATTCTTTATCGTCTGTTTTTTGAAGTTCTTTATTCCTCTTTTCCTGTCTTTCTTTGTGTTTCTTTGATTTCCTGGAATGATATTATCTGATTCCTGTTTCTTTTTCTTTTTTATATATTCTGTACTCTTTTTGTGGTTATCATGAGGCTTACACAAAACCTCTTATAGTTATAATAGTTTATTTTCAGGCAATTTAAATTACATACAAAAACTCTACACTATTACTTCTTCCTGAACATACTTTGTTATTACTGATGTCACAATTTGCATCTTTTTATGTAGTGAACTTATTAACAGATGTTTGTGTTTATATTTATTCATTTTTTTGTCTTTTAACGTTTTTTATAAAATTAAATGTGATTTACACATCACTAATACTATATTACATTATTCTATATTTGTTTATATATTTACCTATATTAGTGAGTTTTATACTTTCATATGCTTTAATTTGCTGTTTGGCATCCTTCATTTCAACTTGAAGAACTCACTTTAGCATTCTGTGTAAAGCAGGTCTAGCGGTGATGAGCTCCCTTAGCTCTTGTTTGTCTTGGAAAGTCTTTATCTCTCTTTAATTTTTAATGGACAATATTGCCAAATATAGTATTCTTGATTGACAGTTTTTCATATAGCACTTTGACTATATCATCCAACTGTCTTCTGGCCTGCAAAGTTCTGCTGATACATTCACTGATAATTGTATAGGGGTTCTCCTATACACTATGAGTCGTTTTCTCTTGCTGTTTTCAAAATTCTATCCTTTGCTTTTGACTTCTGACAATTTGATTATAATGTGTCTTAATGTGGATTTCTTTGTGTTCTACTTAACTGGGTTCTTTAGGCTCCTGTGTCTGGGTGTCCAATTCCCTCCCCATATTCAGGAAGATTTTGGCCATTATTTCTTTACGTAAACATTCTGCTCCACTCTTCTCCCTTCCTCAGGGTTGTGTGCCTTCTCCTAATATCACGGAGTCCTTCTGGCCACAGTAAGCTGCTTCCGCTTTACTCTAGCGCAGTGCACTGATGGGCTGAGATGCTGCGTATGCACTCCAGTGCTCTCCCTCACTCCTGAGGGAGAATCTCAGGGTCATGTGCTTTCTTCCAAACATGCAGAGCAATGGGAGCCACCATAAACCCCTTTCTCCTTGACTTTATAGAAGTGTGCCAAGATACCGAGACATGAGGTGCAAGCTCCACTTCTCGTTCTTCCTCCTGAAGGAGAAGATTTGGGGTTGTATATCATCCCCCATCCTGTAGAGCTTTGCCTTCTGCTGAGACCTTCCCACTCCTTTTCCCTAGGACAGTGCACTGAAATTCCAGGACATTAGATACGATCTCCACTTCTCTCCCTTCCTCCTGAAGGAGAAGTCTTAGGGTTGTGCACTTTCTCTCAATCCTGTAGCACTATGCAGGCTGCTGAGAGTAATTGATATTTTTCTTTGTTCTTAGCTGCCTCCATGTGTTCTCCCTATGCTGGCTGCCTCAGTGTTTAGTGAGTTTTGTGTGACAGAAGTAGGCCTCTTAGGCAGTCCCTTGAAAGGCTGAGGGATGTTCAATGCATGTTTCACTCACTGCTTCTTCCAAAGGAGAAATCACAGACCTAGTGGAACTCACTTGGTACTGAGCCGTGCCAGCCTGGAGGAGAGCTGACATAGCTGAAAAAAAAACTGTTCTTCATACCTGTCCAAAAATAATTTTTCTTGGTTCTGTGCTTGTCTGAAGTGTTGTAATTTCTTAACTGAATTCTGGAGTTCTCATAAACCTACTGTGAGATAATACTTTCCTGGTGTTTCTCCGGGGAGATGAGGGCTGGGACTTCTTACTGTGCCGTCTTGCTGGTGTTACTTCAAATGAACATTTTTCAGTGGTACTTCTTAGGGGGCAGTATAACTGTATATATGCATAGAGAAAGGTATATAAAGAGACTCAAATATGTATCTTTATTCATGCCAATGTCCTTCTCTTCTCTTCTTCTTAACACTGATTTATTTTCTCTCTTCCAGTCAATTTTTAAAAAGTTTTATACATTTTCTTTTCGAGGCTTACTATGATGGGGCACATAAATGAACAGCCAGATGAAGAGGTACATAGGGTGAGGTCCATAAAGGTCCCAAGAATAAGAGCTTCTTTTCCTGTGGAATTGGGGAATGCCACTCTCCCAGTTCATAAATGCTTTCACCAACCTGAAAGCTCTCATTATTTTTTTTAATTTTAGTCATTTTTAGTTTTTCAGACTTCCCACAAAACACATTATTCTAAGCATTTTACATGAGGATATTATTTTTATCATAATTATAAACTGAGTAGGTAGACTTGTCCAATTCAAAAATTATGAAAGAATAGAAATTACAGTCATATTATTTTCTTACCATAATTCTTACTATCATTTTAAAATGTGTTTAGATATAACAATCATCCCTGCTTTTCAAAGTAATGCCTACTAGAACATTTAAAATTATTGTTCACCCAAAGTATCTGAGTAAAGAGTCTGAAGCCAGTAATGCCATATCAAACTTTGTTTCAGATCTAATTGATTGTTCAGGGATATTTTAGAGTTGGCTTTTTCTAGTAAAGTAAGTTGCTGGACACAATTTTTTTTGAAGAGCTGTGTGGCATTGAGATTCAGCTGAAATGGGAAATGGTGACCCTTATTAAGCTAAGTGTTTGAATAAGTACTATGTAATGTACAGACTTATTTTAAAACAAAGTTAAGTTAAAATTTAAAAAATGGAGTCAGATTCCATAAAATAATCTGAAAAAAATGCATAGGAATTTAGCATAGCATGACATTTTTACAATGATGCCTACTATTGTTTTTCTAATTTTAATAAAAATGCCTTGGGCATAAATTTAAATCCAAAAGAGACAAAGGCAGATGCTTCTATTTCATAAGCTTTGTGTTCCTTTCTCTCTCAGTAAGATCATTTTGCTGTAAGACTAATACCAAATCACTCGAGAGGCTTAAGTACAATTAACCTCTTTCCCTAAGGTTGACGGAAACTGTAAAACAGGGAATCAAGGATAATTCTTTATACAAAATTCTTACCTCAGCAGTTAGGGCAGTGAATCCTGCGCCCCTAGCATGTTATACAATGTGTCGACAGTTTGCAGTGCACTGTAGAGAGTGCATTAAAATACATGCTCATAGTTTTATACATAGGGATGGAGTGACATTTGATAAATGGGGAGTTCACCATTCGTCATCGGATATGTTCCGATTCCAACAAGCAAAAGAATTGGCAGCCTGGACACTTGTACTTGTGTCAATCTGTGAGAGATCCAACACCAAGGTCAACTCTTGTGGCTACGACATAGACAATGCTTTGGGGCACTGCATTTTTCTGTGCCAGAATGAAACCACAGCCACTCAAGTATCTGGCAATGTTATATAAAATGTATATTAAAAAATAATTGTATCTCATTATTATATTTTAGTATCTTTTAAAGTTTTATTCCTCCATTGGAATAAATAAATCATAAATGAAAAATAAATCATAAACTCTTGTTTATGATTTTCTAATCATTATTATTAGACAGTAATAATATTTTTTCCAACAAAATATTTTAAAACTCTGATTGATGTTGGCACAAATTAAAATGAACATAAATTGTAATTTACTATGACAGTAATTTTCATTAATGATTTACACTATGCAATGACTGAAAATAAACTAGTTTTTCTGAAAATATTTATGTTAAGGGTTTAAGCTTCTCTGTATGTTATTCAGAGTAAATAAATGGATACATTAATGAGAATGCTGCATATCTGTGTACCAGTTTTTCTGCATAGGTAAGCTTAATTATTTAATAGTAATTTGTATTTAAATATCTCCTTTTCTTTGTTTCTGAAAATACTATTACTTTGCTATTTTAAAGGATAGAGTTAAGGCTGCTATTCATAGAACATGATTGTGATAATTTTTCATCATATTACGTTTATATTCACAAATCGAAATTTATTGCTTTCTTGGAATATAATTTGATGAACATGGTCATTCTTTTAAATGCATGTGAAGTATACAAAGCTGTGCCTTCTATATGCTCAAATATATGTTAAATGACACTTACTAAATGAATTTTAAAATTCATTACAGAGAACTCTTAGAATGACCATAAATTTATCTTACTCTAGAACCCAATCAACTTAACAAATATGCTTATCTCAATTGGATTTAATTTAAATATTGGGAAATGCTGTGATGCTTCCAAAACAAATGTTAAAAATTCAGAAAATAACCAAATTTAAATATAACTGAGGTCACTCAAGTGGTGAAATAATCAGTAAAGATATTACAGAATTTCATCTTCTAAAAATCCTTAGGAGGAATCAAGGAATGCTGTCCACCTCACAAACGAAGATATCACCTTTCTATAGGGTTTAGGACAAAGGTGGAGTTCAGGTAAAATTGAAACAAAGCAGCGTTTTGATAATTGCAAAGCAAGATCAGGCTGTGTGAAAAGGGATCACCACCATGCTTTGGTTGACAATTAGATTTATTATGAAATTACAAAGTAAGTTGGCTGTAAAACATTGTGTCCAGAAACCCGTTGTCCGATTCTAAACCCAGTCTGGAAATTGAAGGTGTTTTTCTTTGTTAAAGTGGCTCAGTTATTCTGTGTCAGAATAAGACATTCCATTCTTACTCGTGGTATTTCAATCAGCTAAATTTCTAACTATCTATAATTTTTAAAATCATAATTTTTCAGTACTATCTATTTTCTGTTAATACACAAAAGTAGAATTTTTGCCTTCACACAAAACATGAAGTTGAAAGTTACCCAAGAATTATGGAAGGTCTTAACTTGAACTCAAGAGACTTAAATTGTGAATTCACTCTTTGACCATTTTTTTTTTATATATAAGCAATGTTAATCAACTGTAAAAATAAACTCAAATTTGTTTGGCATGGAAAACCCAATTCACTTGGAAGGTATATTTCCCTTACAGAAAATGAAAAAAATGCCTTTACCCTAAGGAAGTTTGTAATCGATTATAAAAATGATGAAAAGAATGAACACAAGTTTTTCCATTTACACTCAAATAATCTGTTCCTGAAATCTCATGTCCTATGTAAAAAGGATAACTGAGAATTTATTCCCCATTATTTCTAACAGAAATCTATTATAATGTATTACATATAAACCCATTGCCACCTGAACACTTCTTAAAACTTGATTAAACCACAGGCATACCTATATATTAATAATAAACTATCATATTAAGACAAAAATGCTAAAAATTTTGCTTCTCGATCATTGAAAATATTGCTTCTTGATCATCAAAGTACTAATATTGTGGTTAATGAGAAGTTGTTCTATACAGTTATGTGATCCTCTTAGCAGCAATAGCTGAGAGGAATATCTCTATTGATACTCAAAAGATATTTTTTAAGACACTGTTCAAATTTTTAACAGTTACATTTTGAATGTAACATTTATTTTGTTATGTATGTCATATTTACTTTTGGAGATATAATTATACATTTTTCTAATCTGGTTTAAAATGTTATCTTGAAAGAGAATTATATTCTATGAAATATAGATATTACAAAACAAAATGTTTTAAACAAGGAAAGTTTAACCATGGAAATATTCTAAGAAAGACATTCATACTATGTGGTTACTTTGAAATATGATTTCAAAAAATAATCTGGCATGCTAGAATATCTCACTGATTAGTTTCTTAGTTCCAATTTATTTTTTTAATTTCTAATTTATGTGTGAAAACAATATTGAAAAATATAAGAAAACAATATTTTCCTCATTTTTAATTTAATGTATTAGATTTAAACAAGTCAAATATTTTGAAAATCTCTATTTTTATATAAACAATATAGGTACTTAAATATTTAATATAGTTTAATATATCAGAAAATTTAATTGACTTAAAAAACAAAGATACTAGTTAGGTGTAATTAAATTTCTAAGTAGAATAATATAATCTGTAAGAGAGACTTGAACACTTGTGAAAATATATTTTTAATTATTTTATATATGAAACCTTTATTTAGTTTTTAACAAAGGCTACTATACGGGTCAACTAAGGCTCATATTGATAGAAATTAGGGAAAATAAACTTCCCTAGATTTTATTTAGAAATTCCCACTTTCTGTTCAAGTTCTAAATTTATCTCAAATTAGAAACTTTGGTTATCTTTCTTTCACATCTCATTCTTAAAATTTTTTATTTCAAGGCATGATACTGACACTTTGTGCTTTATGTATTACAATTAGATATAAAAGAACACTTTGATATGGCTGCTATATTTTGAACAGGAGATGCTACCTTAATTTTTGGTAGCTATATCATAAACATAAAAGAATTAATAAGAAAATGTGGCATTGTGATCTACTCAAAATATTTATTTTGGAAAGTGAAGTTACTATTCATATACTAATGCTGAGACATATAATTTAAGGCCTAGATAAAGCACGTATTTTTTAAGCTGATTCGGCAGGCTGATGCTGGCATAAAATAGCCTAGGTGGGAGATCTTTATTAAAACCTTTTCTCAAAAAAAAAAAAATAAAATACAATACAATAAAACCTTTTCTCTACTCCTAAGCCAGCAGGTGATGAGAGTGCTACAGAAGCTTTGTTCTTTGTCTTGCAATTGGTGGGAGTGCAAACAAGAATTGTTTTTCATCATTTGAGAGCAGCTGCTCTGCTAATTTAGAAACTGGAAAGAGGCTTAATATGTTACACCTCAAGGAATCTGTTCCATTGTATCGAATTGTGGTAAAATGCATATTTCAATATATTTAATACAGTTAAATGAGTTTAAGTGTACCAAATTAAGAACAGAAAATATTACTATATTCTGCAAAATCATACTAGCTAACAAAGTAGAAAGTATTATGGTTTGGTAGTTAACACTCTGGTTTTTCAAAATAAGAATAATAAAATTATTTTATAAATATGATATTTTCGAGGATTGCTATCAATTCACTTCAAGGATTCCCAAATTCTAGGGTGGAACTATTAATATACAAAGGGGCCAGCAAATATTTTTCAGTAAAGGCTAGATAGTAAATATTTTAGGCTTTGGGTGCCGTGTGATGTCTGACACAAGTATTTAACTCTCATGTTGTAGTGCAAAAGAAGCCATAAGACAATATGTATAATAAATGGATGCTCCAGTAAAGCTATTTACAAAATTAGACAAGGGACCTGAACTGACCTGCAGACCACATTTTGCTGATTTTGATCTAAGAAACTGATGAGATAGTCATTATAGGAAATATATTCCCTGAGTTCTTGGAACTTCAAAATGGGACATGCGTAGGCTTTATATTAGAAGGAGAGCTTTACTGAATACAGAACACTTGGCCCTCTTTTGATAAAATTCTTAGTACTAGGTATTTACTGTCTACAAACATTAAAAGTTGTGAGAAGCATGATACCAACTTAATTTTGCAATTTATTTTCAAAGGGGAGCTTTTTGAAAGGGAAAATAACTAAAAATTGGACAGTACACAAGATTTGAGCCAGCAACTGCCCTAGAAAAATCAGAATATATGATTATTTTCCTTAAAGAAAATTAACCTTATCTGGACAAATAAATCAATCTTAGACGGCCAAAGGATTTTATTTTTATTTTTATTTAAAACCCAATAAGATTACTAAAATATGTTTCTGTTCTGGGTCAATTTTTCCTAGAATATAATGTGTTCTATTTTTTAAATATGTACAATGATATTCTTTGTTATTTTAGGAAATATTTTAAAATATATTTTTGAGTATTCATTCCATTCCAATGTTTTGCTTATCTTTTTCAGGATTTCAAATATGAGTATGTTGCAACTTCTTTGCCAGTATTATCTATAGATTGCTTTTTTAAAAAATTATTTTTATATCTATTTTTTATTAAATTTGATCATCATTTTTATTTTAACTTTCAGGTACTTCTTTGCATATTTTTAGCATCTGTTTTTCATTTTGTTCTTTGTAGCATAGCCTTTACTTTATAATTATTTGGTATGTTCTTCTATTTGTCTCAAAATTTAACCAGTTCTACCAGGTTCAACTTTGTTGCTTGGCCATAGTCTCATGTTATCTATGCTACCTGGCCATATTTTTCTTCTGTGCTTATGGAATCCCTTACTGTTCTGTGGCTTTTCTTTATATTTATAATTACAATCTTAAAATAGTTAAAAACTCTTGTATATTTGGGTCATAAATTTCCTGTGTCACAATTTTCTACATGAATTTTTCATCTTCAGAGATATTTTGCTGCTTTTGCTTTACTTAATTATCTCCCCTTCTCATCTTTGTTCTTTTTCATTAACAGTATCTTTGATTGGAAATAATTCTTATGGTTTTTTTTGTTTTGTTGTTTGTTTTTTTGTCACTTATATCTTTGATGGGCTTTCCTATACAGCAATAATGACGAATCCTGAGAAGTGACCGAAGGACCAGTCAGTGCAGGTTTTGACATTTCTTGGTGATCTAACCGGCTCCTTCCTGTGTAGCTAAAAATAAGGGATACTTCCTTTACAAATGGTGCCTCTTTGTGGCCAGGCCACCCCTGATTCTCAGCCCCTAATCTAGCCAAAGATTACTTTTACCCAAGGCCTTGAATTTTCCTGGGTTCTTCACCACTGACCTATGGACAGCAAGGGATACTATCCCTACTTTGATTGGATGGACTTTCTTTTTAATAAATATAATAGTACTTCCATAAATATATATTTCTGTGCTTCCTAGGTACCCCCCTTCATCTCCATCTCTATCTCAATTATTTCTCTATTTTGCCTATACCCATACCTCTACCCCTGTTTGTTGTCACCGCTGTTCATACCAACTCTCATTCATTCCTAGGCCATCTTTTTCTGAGTATCCATATTTGATATAATTTCAAATATCTGCCCTATGTTTGTCCTGTCTATTCCCAACAAATGTAATTTACCTTTTTAGTTTTCTCTGCTTATTCTACTATATTTAGAAATAGGCCATATACATCTAGTGTACATAAATTTGTTAACTTTTTTGTTTCCATATATTTTTAAATGGGTTTGCTTTTTTTGTTTGTTTTAAATTTTTTCATAATGTTCTCTGGCTTTGAGGACAATACGTGGCGCAGCATGGAACTAGAATGTTGCTATGCACTGATCAAAAATGGGAGTCATTCTTCTTTAGATCCCAGAAACCAAGACTATATATTATATTATTTCTCCTACTAAATGATGCATTTCTTTTCACATTTTTTTTTTAAATTCAGGATATCATGGGGGTACAAATATTTTGGTTACATGAAATTCATTTGCCTCACTCAAGCCAGGGCCACAAGTGTGTCCTTCCCCCATACAGTGCATCCCATCTCCATTAGCTGTGGGTTTACCCACCCTGCCAGCTCTAATCCCCTCCCACCCACCCAACCTGACTGGCACCCAGTGAGTATTACTACCATGTGAGCACCTTAGCGTTGATCAGTTAGTACTAGTTTGATGGCAAGCACATGTGGTGCATGTTTTTCCATCCTTGTGATACCTTACTTCGAAGGATGGGCTCAATCTCTATCCAGGATAATATAAGAGGTGCTAGATCACCATTGTTTTTTGTAGTTTAGTAGTATTCCATGGTATACATATACCACATCTTATTAATCCCCTCATGTCTTGATGGGCATTTGGGTTGATTCCACATCTTTGCAATTGTAAATTGTGCTGCTATAAACATTTGAGTGCAAATGTCATTATTATAGAATATCTTTTTTTCCTTTGGGTAGATGCCTAGTAGTGGGGTTGCTGAATGAAATGGTATTTCTATTTTTAGCCCTTTGAGGTATCTCCAAATTACTTTCCATAGGGGTTGTACTAATTTGCAGTCCCACCGGCAGTGCAAGAGTGTTCCAATCTCTCCACATCCACTCTAGCATTTGTTATTTTGGGACTTTTTGATAGAGGCCATTCTCACTGGAGTTAGGTGATACCTCATTGTAGTTTTGATTGCATTTCCCTAATGATAGAGATGTTGAGCACTTTTTTATATGTTTCCTGGCCGTTATTCTGTCTTTTGAAAAGTTTCTATTCATGTCCTTTGTCCATTTATTGATGGGGCTATTTGACTTTTTCTTGTTGATTTTCTTAAGTTCTATATAGATTCTTGTCATCAGCCCTTTATCGGATGTATAGAAAGCAAACATTTTCTCCAATTTTGTAGGTTGTCTATTCATTCTAAGGACAGTTTCCTTGGCTGTGCAGAAGCTTTTTAATTTGATATGGTCCCATTTGTTTACTTTTGCTGCTGCTGAGATTGCTTTGGGGGTCTTCTTTATAAATTGTTTGCCTAGGCTGATGTCTAAAAGAGTCTTCCTTGCATTTTCTTCCAAAATTCTTAACGTTTCACATGTTAGGTTTAAGTCTGTTATCCAACATGAGTTAATTTTTGTGAGAGATGAGAGATGAGGATCCAGTTTCAATCTTCTGCATGTGGATGTCCAGTTTTGCTAGCACCACCTACTGAATAGAGATTCTTTTCCCCAATATATACTTTTGTCTGCTTTGTCAAAGATTAGATGACAATATGAGGATGGTATTATATCTGGGATCTCTGTCCTACTCCAAAGGTCTATATCTCTGTTCTTATGCCAGTACCATGCTGTTTTGGTTACTATACCATTATAGTAAAAATTGAAGTTTGGCAGACTGATGCCTGCCAATTTTTTCTTTTTGCTTAAGATTGCTTTGGCTATACGAGGTCTTCTCTGGTTCCAGATGAAGCACAGAATTATTTTTTCTAAATCTGTAATGGATGATGGTGGAATTTTGATAGGGATTGCATTAATTCTGTAGATCACTTTAGGTAGAATGGACATTTTAACAATATTGATTCTACCAATCCATGAGCATGGTAGGGATTTCCATCTGTTCGCATCATCTAGTTTCTTTTCTCAGTATTTTATAGTTCTCCCTATAAATATCTCTCACCTCGTTTGTTAAATATATTCCTAAATATTTAAATTTCTTTGATACTATCGTGAAAGGTGTTGCATCTTTGATTTGATTTTTGGCCTGACTGTTATTGGCATATATGAATGTCACTGATTTGTGGGCATTAATTTTGTATCCTGAGACTTTATTGAATTCGTTTATCAATTCCAGGAGTCTCTTGGCTGAATCTTTGGGATTTTCGAGGTATAATAGCACATCATCAGCAAAGAGTGACAGTTTGACCTCTTCTGCCCCCATTCGGACACCCTCGATTCCATTCTCTTGTCTCACTGCTCTGGCAAGGACTTCCAGTGCTATGTTGATTTGAAGTTGGGATAGTGGGCAACCTTGTCTGGTTCCAGTTCTAAGTGGGAATGCTTTCAATTTTTCCCCATTCAATATGATATTGGCTGCCTGTTTGTCATATATGGCCTTAATAATTTTAAGAAATGTCCCATCTATGCCTATTTTTTGAGGGTTTTTCTCTTAAAAGTGTGCTGCATTTTATCAAATGCTTTTTCTGCATCCATTGAGAGAATCATATGGCCTTTGTTCTTGCTTTTATTTATGTGGTGAATTACATTTGTAGATTTGCATATGTTGAACCAGTCTTGCAACCCTGGGATAAAGCCTACTTGGTAGTGGTCAATAATTTTTTTGGTGTGCTGTTGGATTCAGTTTGCTAAAGTTTTGTTGAGAATTTTAGTGTCTATGTTCATGAAGGATAGTGGTCTGTAGTTTTTTTTTTTTTTTTTTTTTTTTTTTTTTTTTTTTTTTTTTTTTTTTTTTTTTTTTTTTTTTTTTTTTTTTGCTATATCCTTTCCTGGCTTTGGTATCAAGGTGATATTGGCTTCGTAGAATGAGTTATGGAGGATACCAACATTCTCAATGTTTTGGAATAATTTCCACAGTATAGGTATGAGTTCTTCTTTGTATGTTTAGTAAAATTTGTGTGTGAACCCATCTGATCCAGGACTTTTTTTTTTTTTTTTGGAGGATTTTTTATTGCTGCTCCAATTTCTGCACTTTATATTGATCTGTTCAGGAGTTCTATTTCCTCCTGATTGAGCTTAGGGAGGTTGTGTGTTTCCAGGAATTTGTCCATTTCCTCCACAGTTTGTAGCTTTGGGCCATATAGATTTTTATAGGGTTCAAAGATAATTTTTTGTATTTCCGTGATGTCTGTAGTGAACTCTCCTTTTTCATTTATGATTGAATTAATTAAAGTCCTTTCCTTTCTAGTTCTTGTCAATCTACCAAGAGGGCTATCAATTTTGTTTACTTTTTCAAGAAACCAGCTTTTGGTTTTATTGATTTTCTGTATAGTTCTTTATTCTCAATTTCATTTAGTTCTGCTCTAATCTTAGTTATTTCCTTTCTTCTGCTAGTTGATTTTTGAGCTTTCTGTCTTTTAGATGTGAGCATTTAATGCTATTAGTTTTCCTCTCAGGAATGTTTTGCTCTATCCCACAGGTTTTGATAGCTTGTGTCCCCATTATCATTTAATTCAAATAATTTTTTGATCTTCATCTGAATCTCTTTCTTCACTCAGAAGTCATTTACTAATAGATTGTTTAATTTCCATGACTTAGTGAAGTAGTGAGCATTTCTGTTGGAATTGATCTCTAGTTTTATAAAACAATGGTCTGAGAAAATACATGGTACAATTTCTATTTATTTAAATTTGTTGAGGTCTGATTTGTGGCCTAAGTTGTGGTCGATTTTGGAGAAAGTTCCATGAGCTGATGAGAAGAATGTATATTTTGCTTTATTTGTGTAGAATGTTCTGTAGATGTCTGTTAGACCCATTTGTTCTAGAGCTCTGTTTAAGTCCATTATTTCTTTGCTTATTTTCTGTTTGGAGGATCTGTCCATTTCAGACAGTGGGGTGTTGAAATCCCCTGCTACTATGGTATTACTGTGTATCATGCCATTTAATTCATACAGGGTTTGCTTTATATACCTGGGTGCTCCTGTGTTGGGTGCAGAGATATTAAGAATTGTTAAGTCTCCCTGTTAGATTTTTCCTTTCACTATTATATAGTGACAATCTTTGTCTTTCTTTACTTTTGCTATTTTAAAATTTATGCTGCCTGAAATCAGAATCGCTACCCCCGCTCTCTTTTGGTTTCCATTTGCCTGGAAATTTGTTTTTTAACCCTTGACCTCGAGTCTGAAAGCATCTTTTTGGGTTAGATGTGTTTCCCGGAGACAGCAGATACTTGGCCTATAATGTTTTATCCACTCAGTTAGTCTATGTCTCTTCAAAGGATAATTCAAGCCATTCACATTTATTGAGAGGATTGATATTTGGGGGCGATTTCTGTTCATATTCTTCGGTAAGTTCTTGTTGTTTTGTTTTACCTCTTGAGCCATTGCGCAATCTAGGTTCTGGGCTTTAACTCTTGAGTGTTTTTAATTTGGTGGGTGTTTATTGTGCTGTTCAGTGTATAATGCAGGTCTGAGTACTTCCTGAAGAGCAGCTCTGGTCTTCACAAATTCCATCAGTGATTGCTTGTCTGGTACAGTCTTTATTTCTCCCTTGTAGATAAAGCTCAGTTTTTGTCAGTTAAAGAATTCTAGGTTGGCCATTGTTCTGTTTAAGAAGATTGAGGATGGGTCCTCAGTCCCTTCTGGCATGTAGGGTTTCATTTGAGAAGTCTGCAGTTAGTCTGATAGGTTTTCCTTTCTAGGTTATCTGTTGCTTTCATCTTACCATGTGAAGGATTTCCTCTTTCATGTTTACTTTGGCCAGTGTGATAATTATGTGACATGGTGTTTGCCTCTTCATGTTGAATCTCCCAGGAGTTCTGTGTCCTCCTTATATCTGGATATCCAGGTTTCTGGCCAGGCCAGGCATATTTTCCTCCAGTGTTCCAAGAAATAGATTTTCCAGCCCTTGTGTATTTTCTGATTTGCTCTCCAGGATGCCTATAATTCTTATATTTGGTTTCTTTACATAATCCCACATTTCTTGTATGTTCTGCTCTTGTCTCTTACTTCCATGTTCTTTTTCTTCATCTGATTTGTTTAGCACATAGGCATTATCTTCAAGCTCTGACATTCTCTCCTCTGTGTGATCCATTCTATTCTATTTTTAAGGCTTTCCACTGTGTTTTGAAGTTCTTTAAATGCCTCCTTTGTTTCCAAGATTTCAGTTTGTTTTTTTCATAATATTTCAATTTCTTCATAGAATTTTTCATTCATTTCCTGTATAGTTCTCATTATTTCTTTGTATTGGGTTTCTATTTTCTCTTCAATTCATTGAGTTTCCTTACAATCCATATTCAGAAATCTTCATCCATCAATTTAATCATTTCTTTTAAATTAGTATCCGTTTTTGAGGGTCTCATGATTTCTTTTGGGCATGACTTTCTCTCTGCTCTTTCATGTTCCCTGTGTTCTTTTTCTGGTTCTTTCTCATCAGGGTAATTGATTGAGAACTGGGAGTACTGGGACTGGTTTGTGCCCTTAACTTCAAGCCTCCAAGGGACATTCCTTAACAGTGGTGGGAGGAGGCATGCTGGTCTTCCATTGCCTTAGAGATATTTTGGCAAGTTGGGTTACCTCTGACTTGTGTTCACCTCTTGCCAGTGGAGATTAGTGAGTTTTGTCTCCCAGTTTAAGCTCCCATGTGGTGAATCACACCTGTGTGTGTAACTCCACTGCCCTCTAATAGCTTGAGATGAAAGGCACTGTGTTGAGCTTGGGATTACCCTCTCTGTCATTGGTTGTAGATTGTGTAGTGGAGACAGTTATCGAGGTAATCTGATACCTCTCTGTTGGTTTCTGGTCCCTGGGTGAGGAATGCTAGTGCCCCAATCTTTAGGAAGGATCTTGCCACTCCCGAGGGTTACTTGGACCCTATTCCCCCTTAAAGTGGTGGTAGGAGCAAGGCAAATCATAGCTGCTGCCTACCAGCCTGGATATGTTTGCTTCTATGGTTGGTTGATCTGCGGCTAGGAGGAGCTGCTAATATGTTATTCAGGGTTCTTCCACCACACTTGGGAGACTGCTCCTGATGGGAGGGGTTACTTGGTGCACCTGCTGTGGCCTCTGGCCAGGATTTTCCTTACCTGACCTCAAACTCCACTGTTGGCAGCCTCCCAGACACAGAGATCAGGCCTCAGAGTTATGATCCTACTGGATGACCTAAGCCGGTCTGACAGGCAGTCACTGGCCTGTCAACCACTGATCTGTGCTAAGGCCCTGCAGATTCGTGCCAGTCACAGAGGGAAAGTGGCTTTTCTTGCCTTTCCTTATCTCCAAGGGTGGAGCCTTCCACTTTGGACGTGAAAGTCGCTGCACTAGGGATCTTCAGGGAGTTCAAGATACTTCCAGCTATTGTCTCTTCTCCACAGAGCCCAACGTCTCCTGCCAGGATTTTGCACCGACTTCAGGCAGGTCCCTGTCTCAGTGGGTGTGGAGGTCAGTGGGGAAGCAGGAAGTTCTGTGGGTCAGATCCCACTGTATTCTCTGGCAGGGTCGGCACAGCCATCCCATGCTCTATTCTCTATTGTTTATCTCACACTCTCCAGACTTCATGATCCTATCTCCCATTCATCTTTTTTTTTCTTCCTGTGTTGTGTGTTCCACTCTGTTTTTCTGCAATTTCACAATGCTGTTCTTGTGGGGGAGCGATCCACTCGTGCGCAGCAGACAGAATTCTTCACCTCTTTCTCTGGAAGCAGGGAGCCAGGAGTTCACCTTTACTCTGCCATTTTTCCTCCCCAACTGGTGGTTTTTTAAAGTTAGAAAAGGTGTCAAGTCTGTATCATGCTCTGTGCATTTTTGCTACCCAATTCTGCATCTTTCCCCTTTTAACCTTCTGTAGACATTTCTGTGATAAACCCTTTGCAGTCCCGTGTCTCAGGATCTCCTTCTTGGATCACCAGCTGACACCCCCTGGAACACTTAGAGCACCCCCCCCTTGCCAGGTAGGGAGTGTCAGCCAGGTCATCAGCAGCTGTAGGGTCAAGGCCTGGCTACAACGGATGTGTTTGTTATTTAGGAGTTTCAGGTAGTTTTCAGTGGGGATTCAGAATTAGGGCAGTGAAAACGATATTGAAGCATCAATGCATGAACTCAAAATGGAGGATTTTTAACATTCATTTCTTCTTTCCTCTGTTTCTTTTTCACCATAATTATTTGTCTCTTGGTGAATTTCTTCTTTGTGTATCTCTCTTTTTCATCTCCATCTTCAATTCTTTCTCCCTCTTCCCATTCCCCATCTATTCCTGCCCTTTTCTCTGACTCACTCCCCACAAATCCTCTTCCCCAACTCCAGACCTACCAAGAACACAGGGGCAATCACCGCCCCCACCCACACACACATCTCATTCACCGTCGTATTTTGACCCAGGTCCTGATCACAGGAGATGTTCATAGGCAGCACATGCACTTATCTACTGCCTGCTGTTCTACTGGTACTTTGTATTCTTTTTCTTAGAAGGGAGGCCAAATTATAACAGTTTCAAGCCTTATGACACCTAGATCTATTCTTGCTTTCAGAGAATCATTGTTGTCTTTCGTACTGCATCTTTACTGTTATTATTTAATATCTGTTTCCAAGAGAGAATAGGGATTCTATTTACAGTTGCTATTTTATCTTAGGGGCCTGAAATAGTATCGGGCTTAACAGGTGTGTCAAGTAAGCATTTGCTGAATGAATGAGCCTGACTTTAGATAACGATCTTTCTTCTCTTCATACACAATTTTCTATTTAGTCAAAAGTTTCATAGGCACAGATATACATCATTCATCTTAATATATTTTCTGTAGAATTGGAGGTAGAAAAGCTTATGACCGTTCACCGTAACATTCCATTAGAGATAGCATTTGTTGTGAAGGCAGGATTACTCTGAGATACCTGTATTTGTAAACCTTTTACAGCAAGTTAAATGTATTTCTTCAGAGATCTCTTCTTTAATAGGATTTCAGGCAGCATTTGGAAGCAGCTAAAATAAATCGCTTTTAAAAACATGTGTGTCATATCACATTAAATGGGGTTATGAATAAATATCCACTAAATGCTGTAATATGCAACCTTACCATATAATGAAATTAATTCTGGATTTAAAAGAGAAATCCTTTCCTGATCTTCCCTCCAGCCCACTTTCCCTTCTATTCTTGAAAATATGAGCTTTTCAAATGACATATGAGTAGAAGAATCCATTATATGCATCCACTGTTTTGCCTGCTCTAAAGTAATTTGGTTCTGCATTAATAACTCTCACTTAACAATCTCTCATAAGCTCAGTTTAAAATGCCTATGTTTTTAAATGGGATTGTTTATTTTATGAAGGAATGTTTTATGGTGTGAATTTTCTGTGTTTCATCTTATGGAATAAAGATTTGGTACTGGACAAAACTATAGAGAGTCCTGACAGGTTTGTCCTCAATATTCCTTCTCTGGTCCTCCAGCTTACTACCATCAATTTGTTTTTGGAATCACCATTTCAAAAGCAGATACCTATGAAGGTGTCGATAAACCCAGATCTAGTGTGGAGGGCAGCCATATTAATATATTATTATTAATACAATTTAGTGTAATCAGTTTTATATGCGAGTTAAAAATTATATCTGAATTTGTGAAGGAAGAGAGGAAAGAAAATTTAACTAAGGCAGTCAGGAAATGTTTTGAAAGATGAGAATCCTGCTAGTAGAGAAATGGGTGAAAGGATATGTTGACTCAAGAGACAAGGCCATTTCAGAAATGATAAGAAGTTTTAAATAACTAAAGAAAATTACAAAACTAAAAATTAAGGAGTTCCAGGTTATAAAGGACCTTTTAAGACCTACTAGGAAACTTAGATATTACCCATAGACAATAGGAAGACTGAGGAAGTTAAACCAGAAAAAAATATGAAGACATGTTTTATTTATTTACTCAATAATTTGTTATATTTTTATGAAGCAACATATGACAGCTATGTAGGGAACATACTTAAGTGATGAGCACCAAGCTTTAATATTCCAGTTAAGCAATGAGGAGGCTTGAACTGAGAAAAATGAAAAGGAGAATCAGAGTGCAGGTATTTCCAGGAGTGTGCTGGTAAGTGTTTAACAACTAGCTCAACACAAACAATGCCTGATTTGTACCACTTGCCAACTTCTGTGGTATGTGAATGTCCCTACCATGGCCAGTTTCAAGCCGCTAATGTTTTATCACTGAATGCAGAATTCAGAAGAAATGTGCCCAGTAAGCTCTCCTGAACTAGTTCCAGCCAACTCCAGCATAACACTAGACATTTCTGAGTTACAATCCATAAATTGTTTAGGTTGATAGAATATAGATAGAAAAAAATTGTATATAAATCCAAGATTTCTAGCTTGAGAAGCCAAATATGTTAATATATTATGACTTTTGTTTTATTCTCGTATACCTTTGCTTTTTCTATATAATAGTAATAATAATGCTTACTAAAAGAAACTTTTCAAATAAATATTTGCATTTAAACTGATGTTCTTAAGAAACATATTAATAGTGTCTTAGCTTGGAGGTATATATTGGAGGTATATAGCTTGGAGGTATATATTGCTGGGAATTTCAGTAAAGGACATCAGTTGAGAAATGTTTGGTGTTGAGGATAAGAGAAGTTAAGCATACCTCATGATTTAATCTAGATCAATAATCCCCAAACCAGCCCATATCTAGTTATCAGGAATGTTCATAAAGGTTAAAATAAGCTTTTTCTTTTTTAGCTTCAGGACCTTTCAAAGATTTCAATATGCTAATTTATCTTGTGAAACTCTGAACCAGAACTATATTATACAGAATTTTCCAAATTTAGTTGAAAAAGGATTTCTATTTTGACTAGGCATCCTAGTGAAGATATCTTCTTCTGAGACCATGAAATTAACATATTGATAGGAATTAATATATTGATTTTGAAAGTATGCACATTCCAAAACAGGTAAACAGATGAGAGATACAGAAATTGACTCACTGAAGCATTGCATCTAAAACTATACACATGACAATTGGACAGTACCTTGTGTGATGGAATAATGTATGCATAGGAGGTGTGAAAGCAGTCATTTTTTCACCAAAAAGGAGTGCCAAGCTACCATTTATTTCTGGATGGAAAATAATAACAGCAAAGAGGCAATTATAGCTATCAGAAACAAGCTAAGTTATTTATTACATTTTTTTCTTTTAATCATTCAACATCCCTGTAAGTTACAAATATTTGCATCTCTGTTCTTCATATAAAGGAATTCAATTTGGGGAGGTTAAATAACTTGTATATAAGTTAATTTATATCATAATTATCAATATTAATGATCTAACTACATTCTACTTGTTTTTATCAAAAGCCAAAATTTTACTCTGTAATTTTTACTGTGTGGAAATCCTTGTGTTCAGCAATACACATTCCAAGAGGGAAAGCTGTTAAATTTCCTCAATAAAGGAACAAGTGTCCTAACATATATCAGACTAAGCAATTTCTTTTTGCCTAGTAAATTCTTCCTCTTGACATTCCTTGTTACTTCAACCATGCTGCAGATGCTACTGTTCCTACTTGTGAGATATTTTGTTGACTGTGTGACTTTCCTATTTTCTTTTATCATTTTTTTACTGATGTTCTTTATTCATTCTACTCTTTGGGACCACTAAATGTGTATTGCTTTTTTTTTTATTTCTCAAAACTCTTTGCAAGTATTCAAAACAGTGAAACTCCATGTTCACTAAATATGAGCAATTGTGTGAACATAAAGGAAATAGCTCTGTCTTGAACAAAGAAAAGTGAAGTCAACCATGTTAGAAAGAGATGAATGTCTCTTGGCTATATTCATCATAAATAACATTATAAGATTTTTTTTTACTTAAAAAAACAATACACTGGTTGTTCAATAATGAAACATAGAAAGATCTTCCGTCTAGTAGTAATGGCTTAAAGTCAACTCAAATTTGAGAAATGTTTTGCCTAGTCTATATAAACAGCATGGTGTACAAAGTCTGATACCTGCAAGTTCACATCTTTACTCCTATTATTCAGATAATTAATGGCAAATTCTGCTACAAAATGTATATTTGCTTAATAACAAATCATTATGAGGTTAAATAAATTCAATCAAAGTTGATTAATTTACCAAAAAAAAAAATGTTTGACTGAAATGATTGTTTTTTTACCAAGATTTTTACACAAAAGTAAAAAGAGCACAGGTAGAGCTAACATGCTATTTTAATATTTTCTACTATATTTCCTACTCGTCAAAGACATGGAATGCTGCTATTCTTACTTATACTTCCAAAACTGACACATAGTAGGTTCTCTATAAATGATTGCTTGCTGAAATAACTCTTGTGTAGTCAAAATGAACATTTCTCAGTCATCTGTCAGAGGATGGTCAAAAATATACAAAAGATACAGACCCTGAAGTGAGAGAAAATAGTTAGTCCCATGTGTTCTAAGAGATACTTTAAATGGTATTAATAGTCACCAATAATTTGATTATTTTTTCACTATATTGATTAAATTCTGTCAGTGGCAGTTTCATCTGCAATGGAAAAGTCCAGAATAAAATTTAGAGTTGAACTTGTAGAACCATGACAAGGTTTAAAAGAATCTCCATTTTAAAAGAGCAACTTGTTTAAAGCATGCAAGCTTTCAGTTATAAGATGAATAAGTTTTGGAGATCTAATGTCCAGCATGATAAATACAGTTAATAATAGGGTATTCTTTACTTGAAAATTGCCAAGAGAATGTATCTTCAGTCTTCTTACCACAAAGAACAAAAAACAAAACAAACCCAAAATAGTAACTATGTAAGGTTATAGAGTGTTAATAAACTTGATTGCGGGGCTCATTCCACAACATATGCATATATCAAATCATCACATTGTGCCACTTAAATATACATAATTTTATTTGCCAATTATACCTCAATAAATCTTATAAATAAATAAATAAATGAGCCATCTTTAAATGACACTTTCATGTTATTTTCTTGGCTTTTTAGAAAACAATTCACCTAAAATGGCATAACATTTATTTTTCAGGAAGAATCTAGCTTTTCCTGATCAGAATATTATCTAGGACAAGAAAACAAGGTAATGAAACAAAAAATATGGGCAGTGTGGGCATGATGTTATGCTGACAGTTCTAAATTTTATAAGATAGTTATAATACTATTTAGGAATATTCACTGATCATTAAACAGATACAATAAACCACAACCTGAATTGGGTACTGTACATACACATGATGACAGTATTAACCAGAAAATGATTCTTAGAATGAAAATATGTTCATTTTATTAAAATAGCATAATGGCAATGCACTACCTTACACCTTTGCAATATAAACAAAACTATTCGATGTTCTCCTGCCTACAATCATATCCAGTGTTTTTATTCTGTCAGTGTTTGATGCACACTTCCAGTAATCAGGCACAGAGGCCATCTTGCCTCATCCGTTAGGAAATTTATCCTACACATAGCGATGCAGAAACCTGTGGAAAATGTGCCGGTGTCCAATCCACATTGCCAGTGTGCTTCTTCATGATCCACTAAAGACTGTCATTATTCAATGCTACAAAACACATATTGTCATGAGAGTGCCTTTAAAAATAGATATTCGCAATGGAAATTTGACTTTTAAATTAGCTTTTACCTAATAACGATCTATAGGATGATTCGTGCTGTTGCACCAATGAAGTATTCATAACTTTCTGTGTAAACGTTGCATAAAAAAATCAAGATTGTCCTTCACCCATTTTGGGCTGGTGTCTGCAGCCCTTGAAATGACATTTTGCCTGAAGACATTACTGCAGGGGACAATAGAGACACAGAAATCTATCTGCTTTGTCCGTATACAGAGAGAAAGCCTTCTAGGCAGAGTTTTCAGTTCAGCACATTCATTGCCTTTTAATTGCTTCTAAATTGCATTGTGACCTGTCGCATCAATAGCCAAATCTATCTAACTGAAGCTAGCACAGTTTGGGCATGTGTACTGTGAAAAGCTTTTTTGCCAGTTTGTATGTGTGTGCGTATACGTGTCCATTCGGCAGACTTGGGTAGCTGTACCTGTTATAAAACCAGGTAAAAATACTGTTAATCCTAAAAGGTACCATTGTTTTTTAAAAAAAAAAAGTAAAAAAGGCAAATATGTTGCTAGGAAAACCACTAAATATTAAAAATAGACAAATTTTATCCAGCCATGTTTTGGTTGTACATGGTTAAATAAAAAGCATGTTAAAAACTGAAAACTTGTAACTGCTAAATAAAATTATTTACAATGTCAGACATTCCACAAGTCAGAAAAAAGCATGGAAAGTGACTGTGAAATTAGGCATTATATTTAAGACTCTAAGTTATGGAGAAGAATTTCACTAGGCAATAAGTTGGAATATCGTAGTCTGGGCCACAGTAAGCACAATGCCATAAAAAAATAAACTACTGCACCAACCATTGTGAGCAATGAGGTATAAAAATATGGCTCCCCTAGAAGATTTACTCAAAGCTATTTCACAATCATTCATACACTATACACACATCATCGTACCTTCAAAAAAGTGCAATCAGAAAGCTCATGTTTCTAGGCCTCCAAAGAAAAATGCCATAATTCAAAACCTAAAATAGAGGTTTCAATTCATCTACCAATTTACATTTCTTTCCTATATCCATTTTCATAGTTCAATAAAACAAAATAAAAATGTAGACAGAGAGGAAATTAACTTATTTTCTTCCTTCAGTTCTTAAGCCAGTTTCTTATTGCCAATTAAACTCTTTTTTAGAAGAGATGGAGGGAACAGTGAGAAACATAACTCCTTCCCAAATGAAAAAAAGCATCACATTCAGTCAGACCTTGGACAACAAACCTCCCAGGAATGTAGTAGCACTGTGCTGAAGTGGTCATCATGAGCAGCAAGTTCAACAATGTTATTGGCATCCCATGAAGAAGTTTAGATGCAACATGCTGCTCGTTAAGCCTCAATGTATGTAATGATCTAGGAGGGTTATAGAAGGGAAGAAGAAGAAATAGTAAAGCCATAACATTTGATTAGAAATGAAGAACCAGCAAAAGGAACTGCAAGCGCTAGCCAATGAAGTGCGAAGATAATAAAGAGAGGGTGAGATTCTGAAAGTCAGGTAAAGAGCGTACTTCAAGAAGTTGGGACAAATGCTGAAGGTAGGTCAGATAACACAGAGACTGAGAATTAATCCTTGAATTTTGCAAAATCTGGGTTATTGCTGATCTTGGCATAATAAACCTCGTGACTGAGTGTTAGAGGAAAGAAGGCTTTTAGAAGCGACTGGGAAAAGAAATGTAGACAATGAATACGGACGACACTTTCAAGGTGTTTGATGTAGAGAAGAATAAGTATGACACACTGAACAACAGTTGTTGGAAGATGTGGGTCAAGGGATAACTTTTAAGACGAGAACTGTATCATTTGAATAATGGCGAGAATAAGCAAATTATGAGAGAGATTATAAAAATACCCTGATGATGTAGAGATACTATGGGGGCAAAATTCTATATGAATATTCTTGAGATGACTACAAGTGCTGGGATCCAGTGCACAAATGGAGGGGTTCTCCATATTTTGGAGCACATAAAAATCTCCAAAACTGACTTCTCTCAGCTATGAAAAAGTAGTCTGTATCAGAAAACAATCCTCCAGATAAGAACAACTAAAAACTTGATAAAAAATAAAACACACAAAAACAAACACATAACCACACAGATCAGCAAGCATCAGAGAACAATTGAGTCAGCTAGAATCTGAGGGAGGAGCAAAGATCCCAAAGGAAAAGGAAACATTACATTGCATGTTTTCTTTTTGAGGAATCTGCCAGTTTGTGAACATAAAATGCCAATTTGCAATTCCTATGCTATCTTTGCTCACTGTAATAATGTCTCATCTGCTATTCTTCTTACTTCTTTGTGGCTTCAAAGGCCTGACTTGCCCATGTACATGCTAGCCACACTTTATTTTTTTAAATTTTTAAATTTTTAATGTTTATTGATCCATAATAGTTGTACATATTTATGAGGTACATGTGATATTTTGATACAAGCAAACACTGTGTAATGATCAAATCTGGGGAATTGAGATACTTATCACCTAAAAAATTATCACTTCTTTGTGCTGAAAACATTCCAAATCTACTTGTCTAGTATTTTTTTTTTGAAACATACAATAAATTATTGGCAACTACAGTTGTCCTATTGTGCTACTGAGCATTAGATAACTAGACATATATCTCTTACTACATAGAAAAGTCAAATCAAATATGGATTATAGACTTAATTGTTACACCTGAACCTTTGAAACAATTAAAAGAAAATATTGAGGAAATGCTTCAAGACA
>RJWJ010014970.1:0-36988 GCA_004363605.1 Indri indri | reverse complement strand
TAGCACTGTAAAACAAGCATAATAAGTACAAAACAATACTAAATGCTTTTTAATTATACAGAGCACAATCACAAGCAGTAGTATTAACAAGATCGATATGTTTAACCAACATTACCTCACTTAAATTTCTTTTAAAATACCTTTCAAGTGTTAGGTAAGAGGAGTTTCTAAAACACGGTTTATGCGTAAAGCTTATTTATTAAGTTTATTTTTCCAAAAAGTAATTATCAACAAAAGTTAACTTTTCATGCCTCATGGAATATACGTTATGCTAAAAGCTTGATATAGAAAGATGCCTGATAGGTGGTCTCTATCTGCTAGGAAGAGGAATAGGAGGAAAGAGAATGAATATTTATTGTGTTTAGAAAATTTGGAACTATGTATTTATTATATTTAATAATACCTTTAAGTGTTGAATATTATCTATATTTTTCATATGAGGAAACTGAAATTCAGAAAAATGAAATAGTCTATCTCTGTTTCAACAGGTAAATGGCATAGTCGACATTCACACAGCTGTGTTTGATCCCAACCGTCAAACTCAAACTCATTGCTTGCAGTTTAGAATCATGCAGCAAAATATTGAAAGCAGAAAAAATAAAGGAAAAATAATTCTCTTTCAAACATTTGCCAAAGTGACACATCTAACTCATCAACAACTATACATGTAAAAACAATTAATACAACTTTGAATCCTAAAGTTATCCTGTAATGTGAAAATATGATAATAAGGAATAATCCTAACAAAATGTCTTCATGTGTTACTGTCTTTCTGTCCAAATTATTAAATCGAAAATAGTAAGTCTTTGAATTAAAAGGTGTCATCCTGTCTCATTTAGAAAGATCTCTAAGCAAAATTTAGTTGCACACAAAATTTCCTTTCCGAAAATTTTTAAAACTTTCCTGACATTGTAAAGTTGGAAATACTCTTATAGCAACACTTATATAAAAATGAACATGAAATACAACCACTTGTTTCACATTTAAGGCTCACTTTTTAAGGCATAAAATAAAATGCATTTAACTTATATTTTTATAAAACTTGTTATATTAGTAATCATTTTCTAACGAATTTCTAGAATGGTTAATAATATGCTTTAAAAAAAAGATTTTTTTTTGTTTTTGTTTAAGGAAGGAAAAGAACATCATAAATGACAGCAGTATTTTCCACCATCCTCCACATTAATCTGAAACCCCAAATAAACAGGTGAGTAGAGCAAATATAGGGTTGGCCCTTATTTTCTGCATTGGTGTTAAGTGGTGGAGAAAATAACATTTAAAAGAAAACAAATTTGAAATACTATTGAGCTTTGCAATTCTTTTTCAAATTATTTTCACATATTTTTAAATGAATGCTCTATTAATTAAAAAAAAAGAAAAACCTTCAATCAAAGACCAAAGGGTAATAGGATTATGTCTCACCTAAAAAGGATCAGGCCAGTTTCAAGCCTGCTTAAGTCTCCCTTGCTTCCCAGTCCTGTGCTGAGAATGAGCAACTTGATCTCAGGCTAGTGCTTTTCACACCCTATAATAGACTATCTCCTTTCTTTCTGAATTTGGTTTTTGTAGACCACAAAACTTCTTTATGGTAAGGAAATCATTACATTTATTTACTGTGAGGAAATTTACTCTAATTAAATTGTTGCCTTTTTACCATTATGAAGGATAAGAATAAACAGTATTAATGGGAACAGATTTAAACAGATTAGTTGATTAAATAAATCTGTGGTGCTAATTGCTCTGCTTCTTAGAATAATTCTGGGATTGTCAAATGTGGGGTATATACATACATAGGAATATGTTGGGTATGTGAGTATCATTCATCCTTTGTATCACATCGAGGAAAAGACTAAGAACTTCTTTTGACAAAGTTCATTAAACTTCCCACTGTCTTTTAACATTCTGTGATTCAGAATGCTTCAAAATTAATTGGCAGTGTCTTAATTTTTATCAACCCTGCCACTGCTATACCCGTATTAAAACTACTTTATTAATATAAAAATTATTTTAAACAAAATAGAGTTTTTTTCTATGTAGAAGTTTTAAATGGCTACATAATACTACTCTGTTTTACTATGAAATAAATTAAGATTTACACCTTGATTGTGTAATACCTACAAAAAAATTTTTAAAGACACTAATCATAAGACTTAACCTCCACCGAATGTTAAGTGTTGCCAAGCATAACTGCTGTGAAGAAAAAGTGACGCTCATTTCACCTTTACAAGTTCAAACAAAAAGAAAGAAAGAAATTCATTTAAATCTGTCAACAATATTGTGAGGTTTCTTAAATCAGTAACACTGAATGTATTGAGAAGTAAAGAGCCTTTCATTGTTAAGCGTGGGAAGTATTAACATCTTACAGTTTGCAGGAAAGTGGACTTGACTATTTTTAAACTTTTCCTCTTCAGGCTCACAATTGTTTCAGTAATCTACCTGCTGTGCTTGTTTATAATGATTATGCAGAACAAGCAAAACAACTGCTTTATGG
Organism: Indri indri; assembly: GCA_004363605.1. Classification (NCBI taxonomy): domain Eukaryota; kingdom Metazoa; phylum Chordata; class Mammalia; order Primates; family Indriidae; genus Indri; species Indri indri. Next base: position 34,497 of record RJWJ010014970.1, on the reverse strand, counting down.
TGAGCCTTTGCTATTTCATCTAAGCCTTGAAATTGCCACAGATTAAATTATACAGAGGACATCTGCAATCATTATATTCCGCCTTAATGTATACCTCCTTTGTAAATTATGCATCTTAAAATGTAAATTAAGCTCTCCTTTTTACAAAATCATTGTGATTTGTAGAAGGTATTTCTAATTATTTGTTCAATTTAGCTCTTGAATGTAAAATCTAATAATTGTGTACAAATTGGTTCACTTCTTTTTCCTCAATGCATTGGCTGTCAAATTACAGTTTGCATGTAGGTCATGTTAAAATGCAGATTCCTTGCCCCCACCTTCCAGAGATTCTAATTCAGCAGTTCTGGAGCAGTTGTCTGTATGTTTATCAAGCTCCTAATCTCTAGGTAGTCTGGCATATATTTTGACAAAATGCCATTCTAGCAAACTGAGGTAATAATCTGAACACCGAGATCTACATATTCGTTCTTGCTAACTTCCCAGAAAATAGGCAATTTCTCTTCAGGGATATTTTTCTTTAAGGAAAATCAACTCCCTCTTCCCAGGCCCTCAACCCCCAGGCATAGTAAAGAACACTGGAAGAGCCAAATTATTTAATGACAATAGAATGATCAAATTTAATATTTCAGTAATCCCTTTTCTATGTTTCATGCTTAACCACTTTGTAATATTTTATTAAACCAAATTAAAGGATCACCACCCTTTAAATCTTAAATTACTTAAGAAGAAATATAAAAGGCTAAACTCGCTAAATAAAAAAAAGCCAATGGATATCACTAGGCAATATAATTATTGACTTTTAAATTGTCAAAATTAAAAAAATTAAAATTGATAATCGCTACCCTTGGCAAAACCTTGGTAGGAATATAAACCTAAACAATGGTGAAAGAGTAATTTGGCAGTATCTATCAAAGCTGAAGTTAACATAATCTTTGCACAGCAAACTGACTTTTAACAATATCACCTTTAGAAATAAACATAAGTTTATTAGAAGTGTATCAACAAAAAATTAAGATAAGCTATTCAATACTAAAAATGCTTAAGAAAACATGGTTCAATACCCTGTTACCTCATGAATCTTAGAAAAAGTACAGAAGTTACAATATAGTTTATGTAATTGAGAACTAAGAGCTGTAGAATTTTGCGTAAGACTTATTTTGGATCGTTGAACAATGCAGCTCCGAGCAGACTAGGAGTGACTACTGACCTCTATGTATTTACTGTTGAGGCTCAGAATACAATACCCCAAAATTTGAGACTTTGGCACTGAATATTTTAAACTGAAGGAAATTGAGAAAACCGCAGAAGTAGAAAGGTCACTCTATGACCTTCTCCCACCTTTTCTCTCTGAGGAAAAGATACTACTTTTTCTCTCCTTTACTATTCATATGAAGACATCAATCCCAAATTGTTGACAGTGGAGGGTGAGGTTCTGTATGCTTAAACCCAAAGACCAGAAAGGGAATTTCTTATGTAATATACTTCCAAACAAGTCGTGGTGACATTATGGTAAACATTCCAAAATTTCTACAAGCATCATGTGTTCTGTTAGGTAATAATACAGGTATAAGGACTAAAAACATCATCCTGTTGGATTCCACTGGCGATTATGATATGTCTGATAAAAACACTCTTCATGACCTCCAATGGGTTTATAAGTTAGTAAGAAAGACATGTTACAAAAAAAACATGACATTGCATATTATGAACAACAAAAGGGAAAAGATGAAAGATATTAGATACAGATAAAAACTTCTTTGGTATAAAGTGGTACAACATGCAGGTACGGCTATTAACAGAAGCTGGAATGTATAAATCCCAGAAGATTGTTAAAAGATAAAACTTTTTGGTAAAAAAAACAGTGAATCATTTGCTCACATTCTAAATCTTTATAATTTTATAGCTTTAACCGATCTCTTTTGTAAAACTATTCTGTGTGTAATAAAATATAGTTTCTAAGTTTATATAGTTTTGAGATTCAAAATCTCAAAATTTTGAGATCTTTTGAAGATCTCCTGGGATTTATACATCTGGCTTTAGATGATAGCTCTACTTGCATGTTATACCATTTTACCTCAAAGATGTTTCTAACTATGTCTTCTAGCTTTCATCTTTTTGTGATAGCTTTTTCAAATACTAACTGGATGTCTATTACTTCCATTTTTAATATATATGATAAACGCCCAGGTTTCCAACATAAAAATATATTTTTATTTCCAATAAAATGAAGTACTTCTACTAAAGGTCCACCTTTTAAATTCCTTTAAGAGGTTTTAATTTATAGTGGTAAAGCATGAAGCCTTCACCTTCTGGGTTCCAATGCAGTTTTGCACTATAGCCTGCCTGATGCAAGACTGGGCCCATATCCTTTCTTTTATTCCATTGAAATGAAATTTTCTGTCTACCTATTTATCTATCTATTTCCTATAGACTGAACATGCCCTTCATAATTGAAACCCTAACCCCTAATTTACATTACGGTATTAGGAGGTGGGACCTTTTGCAGGTGATTGGGTCATGAAGCTGCCCTCATTAATGGGATTAGTGCCCTTATAAAAGAGATGAGGGAGAACTCCCTTGCCCCTTCCCCATGTGAATACACAGCAAGAAGACAGAAGTCTGTGAACCAGGAAATGAGGTCTTCATCAGACACTGAATCTACCAGCACCTTGATCTTGGACTTCCCAGCCTCAAGAACTGTGAGAAATAAATTTTTGCTGTTAAAGCTACCCTGTCTATGGGATTCTTGTTACAGCAGATGAAATAGACTAAGATACTGTTTATCTATCTTTCTATCTCTCTACCTATCTATCCATCTATCTATCTCCCTACAATAGTAAAGTTTATAGAGTAAAATCAATACAAAATAGCTTGTCTTGAAACCAATCCAAGAGGATATTTATTTCCTGAAGTAACACTATGAAAGTAGTTTCATTTATAATGTCATCTAAGGAAAAAACACTCAAGACAAGTACTATAGAATGGTTCTATTTAACTATAAAATTTTAAAAGTTAAATAAAAATGAGAAAAAAAAACTTTGAAGAATATATTGTAGACTAATGTGTCTTTAATATGTGACTTATGATATCTGAGTAAAAAGGAATTATATGAGCATATAAAATTATTAATATTAATGTTCAAAAATTGTTTTGAACACAAAAAAAGAAGAAAATACATTTTTTAATGGAGATTACCGTTCCCAATGTATATTAGTTTATTCTTACACTCGAGAACAGGTGAATTCCCTGCTAACTTATTAGACACTCTATAAGCCTGAGCTGGAAACAGGATTTGCTCTTCCTAAGTGTAGACATTTTTGTAGGTGTCGTGTGTTGTCCCAGTGGGGAATGGATCCATTGTCATGCGTACCTCTCTTTGCAATATGTCAGCATATTAATGTGAGGTACACAAGAAAAAAAAATACAACTTCTTGTGTAACAAAATGCTTGGAAGCAGGTAGCCAAATGATGAAAGCGTTTTGGACACTAAGGGTATACTCCACCTATATCTATCATTTTCAATCTTTATTTTTTTCTTTTGAAATAATTTGTTTTGCTCTAAACTTCTTAACCTAAATCCAATATACTTTTTTTGAGGAAAAAAATGTTCTTTGAGGAAGATTATTGTTCTTGTAGGTACACAAAGAAGGTTATTTAGATCAGCTATGCAAGAGCGAAGTAAAGAAAAGGAGAGGAACTGGGAATATTATGATTTGACATAAAATAAACTGAAAGAAACTGACAAATGTAGCTTTTTATTAATGCTGACTAGGTAGGGACAAGAAGATACCAGGGCATACCCTTCTATACATTTCCTACTTTTAAATTCCTATTTTTCTTATGTAGCATAACATTTGAGTTAATTCAGTTAGTTGTTTTAAAAAAAAATCATAAGGGAGCGGAGTGGAGAACATAGGATTTCAAACTTGCTTTACCATCTCAAGCTCTGGCTTCTGCTTGGTGACAATTCATTCTTCCTGGAAGGACTGAGAGATCACTATTGTTCCCTTTCTTAATTATGATAGGAACTTTATGCAATGTTTTCTAAAATCTCTCCATCTCTTTTCACATCAACTTAAAATTCCATAACATCTTATTTCCATGTTCTTTGTTCAATATTTTTTTATTTTATTATTTTTTTAAAGGCTGGTCAAGTGGAGAGTTCAATATTTTTATATATAACCCAATACCTTCTCTGCTTTACGTGAAAACAAAATTGCAACAATGCCCTTTGTTTTCCTTATTAAGAATTGTAAAACACTCAACCTGATTATTCTAGTTAGAAATGTTCAAATGTGCTTTCTTCATTAATTAAGAAAATAATAAATGAATGACAGTAGTTATACAAATAATAATAAATAGAAATACTGTTATAATATGTCAAAACTGTAAGAATATTACTATTTTGTAGTAGTAAAGCCCCATTCTGCAATTATATACATTTAAAAATTGGAAGAATTTAGACAAAAATATTGGAAGGCAGCCACATGAATGCATTATTAAATTTAATTTTTATACCAAAGCTTTAATTGAAATTAAAAGAAAACTGAAATTAAGCAAATGTTCATATTCTAAAGCATTCCACTTATCTATTTTTCCAACCATTTCAAAAAAGAAATGATGAGTATGATCATTAAGGAATAGTATGGGGGTGAAAAAAAAAAAACATTGAGCATTTTCTATGTGCCAGACACTGCCCTAAGTATTTCACTTTCAGTATTTCAGTTACAGATCTCTTATAGTCAGTAATAAATGTAAATCACCACTGAGAGAGAGTTCACATATGGAGATTTAGCATAGTAGGGCATTTCTATTTGTGAGAATAGATGAGGTTCAGTAAATTTATGAGAAGATATCCCTTTTCGATATGTGAATAGCTATAAATATGCATTAATAATTGGTGAATCAAATAACTATATAATGAAGCAGAAGAAGAAACCTCATTCAATAGAAAGGGTTACTCAGATAAAGTGAAGAGACAAGTTTTAATTGGCATGATCTACAAAGAAAAGATGCCATGGCAGGTGACATAGAGAGGGCTGTGGGCTTCTGTTTGTTGGTTTTTTCAATCCTCTTTTTGATGAGGTGTCCCTTATCACACTATTTGAAAGATCAAGACTCTCCTCATCTCCCTGGCACTCCTGGTTTCCCTGTACCCTCTGCTTTATTTTATTTTATTTTTTTACAATAGTTATCATCACTTGATAAAAGTTTTACTTTTTTACAGTCTTGCCCCATTCAAATGCAAACTCCGTTAAGAAAGGAATTTTTGTCTTTTTTTGTTCTCTGACTTATCAGTGTTCTCTCAAATAGTATTTGGCACATAGTAGAATAAATATTTGTTGAATAAATGAATGAATGATTGACATCAACATTGTTTGAAAAATCTAGATTTAAGCTTAGAATAGCTTCTCTTCCCATTCTTTCGTCTTTCTTATAATCTCTTCCCAATTCTTTGATTCTATTGCCAGCCAGTTTCTCTGACATTGCATTTAAGCCACTACTATCAACATTCAGGTCATCACTTTTCAGCTGAATTAGTATAAAAGGTACTAACTGGGTTTGTGCAGCCAACCTACCACCTTTAAAAAATCCATCACATATATGGATTTAGATATGGTCCTAAATTACAATTCTTTCTAAATGATATTTCTATATACAAGTCTAAAACTCTTCAATCTTTCCATTACAGAAAGTTCACATTCCTATTCATATCATTTCAGCTCCTCATGATGTGGTTCCAGTTCCTTCTCTGTGTTATATTCTGCATGTTTCAGCCAAACAAAACTACTTGGCATTCCTGAAGAGGGCTGAGATGTCAATGGACATCTGCCACTCTAATTTCCTTCAAACCTGTTGCAGGAGCCATAGTTGGCTACAGCTTTCAGTGGCCACCCATCAATCCTGAAGCCATGCTTCCCCTGGGCTGCTGCCACCAAAGAGTGGCCAGGAGATTAGTGCTGGTACCTTGGCTCCCAGCTGCCCCATCAGCCTGGCCAAATTTTTCTTAGTCCTACACTTAGTTCTGAGCCTCTTCCTATCCAATCCTTCCTTGCCTACCTCTTCTTTCACAGGTGTGAGACCTACATTAATCTCAAGGCTCTCCCTGTCTTCCCTGGTCCCCTCCCCTTTATCCTTCAATAAATATCTTTCAGGCCTTCTCTCATCTTGGTGCCTGCTCCTGTTGGAGGATTCCAACCAACACACTGTTCCTCAAAAAAGTGTCATGTTTTCCAACTTAGCCTTTGCTCTTCCTACATTGCCCTCATTCTCTTTCTACCTGTCTAAATTTTCACATGGCCCAAAAATGGCAAGCTCAGATCCCAAATGTGCCTCATATATATCCCTTCTGTAATTTTTTCAACTTAAGAATTTTTTTAAAAGAGGCTTTTATTATAGATCTTCCTAAACAATATTTCATCCTCCCATTGGACTTGAAGCCCTTTGATGGCAGGAATCACATCCTATTTATTTTCATATGGTGTAAATGCTGCGACTTGAAACTTCTGGAAGTTTAGTACATATTTAATGAATTAGATTGCAGAGCATCCTTTATTAGAAGAGAGTGAGGCTGGCATATCAAAATAAAGTACTATTTATGATCTCAAGCCCCTCTTATATTTATATCCAAATCTTTCATAGAATTCCAATAAATCAGAAAACAATTCTCTATTACAGTCCTGCAGTTGCCAGTCTGGATCTGGCCCATGAATAAGAAACTAGGAAAATGTCAGTTTATAGTAATGAACACAATCCAAGAGTGGTCAAAGAAGTCCACATGTAAGTAATGTGTAGTATAATCACCATGAGCCTAAAATATGATAGATAAACCCTAAAGATCAGAGTAAAGGAACCTTGGAGTGAAGATTTTTCAAGAGTACAAAAAGCATGACATTTCGGATACATTTCATGATATAGAAAGAAAGGTATGTTAAAAACTATAATAGGCAGAAATCTACAATTACTTATTATTTACAAATATCTTGAACTGTGTCAAACATAAAATAAAATAATATTTTGTAAATGTATTTTCATAAGTGGAAAAGAAACACTATTTTAGTAAATTAATATTTATAGTAATTTAAAAAATAATTTTATCATTCCTAAATCATTGTTAAAGCTCCAAAGCTTTAACAAATTACCCAATAAGCCATGATAAATATTTTATTCCTGTCCATGTATTTCATGTAGACTTAAGAACACCAACTTTGGAATTTTAGTGGGCTATATTTAAAAAGGCTATTTGAATCAAAACTTTATTTTTAAAAATTAGTGTTCTGATGGACACATGATACAATAATAACATTTTTGGACTAATACCCAATGTCCAAAGGACCCTCTTTATGGGTCTTTATGCTGATTAGCTATTTATTTTAAATATCATATTTAGAAATATTTATTCTAACTGTTATATTTCTATGAAGTGTTAATATTTAGTCCAGTGCCATGGTCAGGTAACTATGACTGCTTTGTGCATTAAGGTATATTAGCAAATCAAAATCAATAAACCAATTTGGGATTTTAGTAGAAATTAGGAAATAAAAGCAAATGATTGTTTACACAAACTTCCTTAGAATCAATTGTCCTATGTTAACAGCCTATTAAGATCATAGTCAACAAATACAGCTGATGCTCTGGTAACTTCTAATATCATTCCTGATAACAGAAGTGTCAATAGAAGACACAATCTGTGAATTAACATCTTCAGGAAGAATATGGTCATATTAGCTATGTACTGGTGCATAATAAAAAGCAAGCCTATTAAGTTCTTTGTGTGACCTTTTTTTGAAATCTAATGGAAGAACTTTCAATATTTTGCAAAATATGTAGTAACTTTTTGATTAGCAAATCATTAAACATTTGCAAGTCAAACAATCTGAAATGTTCTTATGTTAAGGCAGTAGTGGTTATAATCCAATATAATTTTGAAAGAATGAAATAGCCATGCTAATTATCCTATAATTTAAACATTGTTCAATTTATTATGCTGCTAATAGTGAGTGGAACCGATTCAAAGGTAAGAATATAGAAGAAAATGGTAATCACATGTCATAAATGGTTATTTGTGGCAATAATAGTTTGTGTAATGTGGTAATTCTGGTTTGTTTTGTTTTCTCATACATTTAACCAAACATCATCTGTTCTTAGACTGTCTTATAGAACAGGACATTCCCTTATATTGTTAATTTTGGGTTATGTTGAAACCCTACAGTTTCAACTTCAAATACTCAGTTTCCTGTACTTCAAATATTCTGTTTTTAAAATGCTGAAATACTATCCTACCTTTAGCATTACACATATTATTAATATCTGAAATCTAACATTTATACCCTGGAGACTGGCAAGAATCAGAAATCTAACTATTTTCCTTTATCGGATTTTTCTTAACTTTCTTTTTTTATTTTAAGTTTAATTTAATTAATTTTTAGACTACACTATTGAGGTCTGATTGACATACAGAGAGCTGTACATATTTAAGGTATACAACTTGATGAAGTTGGAGGTAAGTATACACCATAGAACCATCAGCACGATCTATGTCATAAACCAATCCATCACCTCCAAAAATTTCTCCCCATCCTCTATTCAGTATTATTATTGTTATTATTATTATTATAACATATAATACCCAAATTTTTAAGTAAACAATACAGTATTGTTAACGATAGGCAACGTGCCGTACAGTGGATTTCTAGAACTTAATCATATTGCATAACTGAAACTTTGTATCCTTTGACCAACAACTCCTTGCTTTCCCCTCCTGGTCCCCTGGCAACCACCATTCCACTCTCTGCTTCTATGAATTCATCTCTTGTTAGATTCTACATATGAGTGAGAGCATGTAGTATGTGTCTTTCTGTGACTTGTTTATTTCACTTAGCATAATGTCCTCCAGATTCATCCAAGAGACATGATTTCCTTCCTTTTTAAGGCAGAATAATATTTCATTGTATATAAATGCCACATTTTCTTTATTCATCCATCCATGGAAATTTAGGCTCGTTTCATTTCTTGGCTATTGTTAATAATTAACTTTGTTTTGTTGGGAGATCCTCTTTGACCTCTAACAAGACATAATTTAGGTCTTAACATTCACCGCTTTGTTTAATATTACTCTGGGTTGTGGTTTGATTTTTAAATTGACATTCTACCCATTGTTTTATCTCTTTATATTCTGTTATCCCTCATTGCAGATTTTCATTTTTTTCTCAAAAATTGTTTTAAGAAAAATATCCAATCATGAGTCCATATATACCAATTGTACTTCTTATCATGCTCATGTCTTCATGTTGCTCCAAAAATACCTGTGCTCAGAGCTCTCCTAATATACAAATTCCTTATTAAACAGCCTAAATAACTTTTACATCACTATGTTTAAATAAAAATTAACAGCAAACTTCTGAAACTCTGTCTTTTTTTTTGAAATTGACTTCTACTTGTTTTTTATTAAATGAAAATCCATGTCCAAAAAAATACTAGACTACCTCTGGAAATTTCCAATATACCATATAATTATTCAAATTAGATTATGAAACTAAAATAAAATTAATGAAAAGGATATTGAGTCCTGGTTAGCCCTAAAATATGTTTTCTTCTTTCAGCCATATAAGATTAAAGAAAATAATGATATAAAGGTACAGTTAATCTCTATGTATTGATGATATATTCTGCAACTGATTCATACAGATTAATAATATATGTATTATTAATATATGCTTATTTTCTCTGTTGAATTCCATTTTATAGAGTTTTACATAATTAATGTGATATTTTAATCATGTTACAATAACAAAAGTCCGTCTAGAAACATAACTGGGTTAGGGATATTTAGTGATGTCTAGTGGGAGGCATTTTTATATCAGCCTTAAATAAATAATTAGAGAGAGCAACAGAAAATGTGTGTCATTAGCATTATTAAGAAGAGAGGATCTCTATATTAATTTAAAATGTCCAACTTTAACTGGGAAAAGGAAATATGACCATTTAAAATAATGCATAAACAGAATGTTATAGGAAAATAATCAGCTCTGGGGCTTTATATTACTAAGTATCCTTATGAGACTTTACAAGCCCTGTTTTTTCTTTTTTTTTTTACTTTTCTATCACTGTTTTTGACCTAGTAGTAAGAAAAAAAATGACAAGGAAATGGTCAACAGAAAAATGAGCACTGAACACAAAGGACTCCTTAAAATGAACATGTCAGAGTGTACACCATGTTAGTGCAAGATATCCTGCATTTATGAACACCAGAGAGGGCTGTTCTGGAAACTACCTTTATGAGATTCCAAATATAAACATGACATTATCAATTTATTAGCATGGGAGGACTCATTTTGAAATGGGTTTAAAATTCAGTTTAAAAGAGATTTTCAGTTTGTTTTAATTTTCCAGCCCTTGAAAATTTTTTCTAAATGTAGGACATGGATTAAAAGTTTGTGGCTATACCCTTTGCTCCATTAGTTCCTGGTATATTTTGCCATTAAATCTTATAAAGGCAGTATATTTGCTGATTAGAAGCTAATAAGTCTTATTAACATATAGCCTGTTAAGAGGTCAATATTAGAAAATTTCACTATGTTTTCCTTTAAGGGAAAAATTCATTCTATTAATGAGTCTTTACATCAATAATTTAAATAGGCACAGAAATAAAACATAGTAAATATTCCCGGTACAAAATCACTCAAGATAGGTATCTGTGAATATTGCCCTGGGGATCTTAAGGAGTTTTATAATCTCTACAAGCAGCAATATTGTATGTCCTTAAAAAAGATTATTAAAATAACAAGAAAAACAACTAATGGGAAGAAAAGGAAAGATAAAGAAACACTTCACATTCCCTTACTATGTGCTAGCTATTTTCAAATATATGTAGAATATTACTGTAAGAATTGTATAATACAAATATTTACAAGGGAATTGTTATAAAATAAATTAATTTTGGTCACTTGTAAGCAATATTGACAAATAAGCATTGGGAACTTCAATTCGTCAATATGTATTTCACACCAAGTAGGAGATAAAGTACTCCGATTCTAATAATTGGCACCTATGATCTAAAGAACAATATTTCTCAAATAAATATAATTATTGAATATGCTTATTTGAACAAGGAAAATATCTTGAGATGTAAATCTTACTGTGTTGTATTTCTGTGCCTAACAAGCAATATTCCAATAAGTGATTTCATTCCTTGACTGAAGGAGCTTCACTTTGAATGAGGAATGAGTTTGTCCAAATGACCGGTGGAGTGTTGATAGATCTCTCAATATAAATTAGTCTTTTCTCATTAACCTAGTTAGCAAGAATGAATTCCCCACAATCTTGGCACTCATACAGGTGAATCGGTAATAAGTTTCAGAATCTGTAAGGTGAAATAAAAATTCTTGATCCAAAAGGACCCCTGGGATCGAGCTCGATATAGCCTAGAGTTTTCTTCCTAACCATGTTTATATCTAAGAAAAGTATTAATATTAATACCCTATTCAGGTAAATTCAATACAGGCATGCCTGTGTGTGAAAACAAACCATCTATTGCCTAGGGACTGTCAATGCTTTGCTTTTTGATAAAGAATCTAAAAAGATTTTATTCTTTAGGTATAAAGTATCTTAAATGATAGAATTCACTGACAAATTATCTATAAGCTAAGCCTCATTTGCACATTTATAATGTGTATAAATTTTAGTGATCATGGTTTATTTATGTAATATCAATCTCTCAACAACAGGGTTCAATTTTCAGTCACCTGAGTGTATTAACCCTGGATAATGTACAGCTTGGACAGTTACATAGTGCAAACTTTGCTGTTGGCTGTTCGGTTCACAAATTGCTACGTGAATATCAGGGACCAATTTTGACACTTCTTTCAAATTGCACAGACAGCAAATCATATAGTTCTGTCGCCTTCTGTCTCCCAGTGAGAAAGCCACATGATATTTTACAAAAAAATGAATAATTGAGAGAGGTAATTGGCCAACAATGATGAAAGTGCAGCAAAGAAACAAAAAGTGATAGCATCAGAAGTAAAATTTGTATGGAACACAACTGACTTATAGAAGAAACAGCTGAGTATAGGGAGGTTGACACTGCTATTCAGGAGACCACAAATCTGCAGCCAGAGGAACTTAGTGATCATAAAGTTATCAATATAAATAAGGAAAATGGCTGTGATGGCAAAGATGATGATGTCCCCAAGCAAGTGACACTGGCAAAAACCTTTACAATAAGGAACTCTTTAGAGATACTTTGAAACTGCAAATAATAAAATGTTGCAAAGTTGATTCAAACTTAGAAAGGATTATTACAATTTAATAAAGCATGTAAAAAATGCATGTCCATATGAAGTTATTCAACAAGAAGAAAAATACAAGCACTGTTTAAACTACTCTTGATAAGATATTTTTTGCAGAACTTTAACCATCAATGTTTTTAAGGTTAAAATTACAGCGTACTAAAAAATAGTTTTACCATTTGTTCATTTCCCTATACCTTCATAATCATCAAAAAAAAATCAGTTTCAGTGTTTAAACGGAAATTAAGAGATCACAGAGTATTTGTAATTTTTCCCATTGATTATTAAGATCTCTTTGCATAGTTTAGTGTGCACAGTCATTTTGAAGGTCTTTCACTAATGTACAATACTTGGACTGCCTGGATTTCAAAGAAGAGGCTTAACTGTTCTCTCAAGAAGACATTTGAGCTAAAACCCCCCACTAGGCTTCCACATTTCAGGCCTTAGAAAAGTATGTGATATGCTCCATGAGAGCAAAGATTAAAGGATACAAGAATAAATCTTCTTAGTACCAGTTTTCAAATATGTCACAAACCCCATTTTATTCTAATCTACAGAGAGAAAGGGTTATACTTCCTAATCTTCCTTAAGAAATAAATTTTAATATAGTAAGTAATTCAACCATTACTAGCAGATAAATGGTAAAAGCAAGTTCTGAGAGTTAAACATTTTTTAAATGCTCATCTCTTAGTCTCCGTGAACAGCAGCATGCTTTGGAGCTGTAAAACATTCTTTCTCCAAGCTTTGTTCTTCTCAATTGGCAAACACTGGCTGTCCATGCCCCATCCTCCTGTTACACACACTTTACTTACACAACACAAGCCAACGTGTTTTTCTCTTCTGATTTCTTTTGGATCATCATAAGCATTATAGACATTTTCATCAGCAGTGCCAACAGAACTGGGAATATGTTAGTTTACTTTTGCTTCCTCTGTTGCCTAGTTGGCTGCTTCTTCAGCAACAGAACAAAAAGAGGATCATGCATGAAATACAGCTATTATTTATGAGAGAATGACTGGTTTAAAACAAGATAGATTTTTAGTATTCCATGGATATTCCCCCACCAGATTGTAACAGTTCTGAAGGAGGTTAAACTGCCAGCCAAGACTGTCAAAATTTTCTCTTGATATAGCACCAAAATAGCCTGATCAGCCCAAAAAGCTGCTGAGCCTAACTATTAGGGACTGTAGCTACTCTGCAATGTGAAAGATAGGGAATTTGGTCAATTTCATAGTTTTTTTTTTTTTTTAATTCTCTCAGAGTTACTGCCCAAAGAACATGAATTTCTGCTTGAATGGCTTGATGTGACATTTACCTCTGGTTTTGTGAATGAGGTCATAGTGTTGTTTAATGCATTACATTAACCCAGATCTAGTGGATCTCAAATTACTTTCAATTGGAGTTTAGTTTTACCCAGCTTATATAAGTGGGTATGCAAACAACTTCGGATGATATTCTAAATATGCTAGTCTGCAGACCATCCATTCATTCATCAAGTTTTCTTAAGCATCTAAAACGTGTCAGTGATACATCTTGTGTGGAAGAATTCATTAATGACAAAACAACTTTTTCTCTTGTAGATCTCCTTCCAGAATTTTCCTTATAAGGTTGATATAAAATAACATATAATTTTGGGAAAAAGTCATAAGAAAACCCTAATGATGACCTGAGTATCTCAACTAACTAGATTTAAACCTTTGACAGACTGGCCAACTTGTTTACCTCTAAAGATGGAAAGTTATCACTATTCCTTAAGAGGTCTCAGGAAGACTTGGGAAAATAGTGTAATTATTTCATCTAGCCAAGAAAAAGAAAAGTGAGTGTTTAATGGATTGAAGCATAATATAACATCAGGGTTCAGAGTAAAAATAAAAGTTGAGTTAAAACTAGGGGCCTTAACCTCCGTAAGATCCACTGCAAGGCAAGGAAGCTAGTGATTGCAGTGCCTGTGTCTGACACTTGAATTAATAGAACCATATTTAATTTGTGGCATGAAAGAAGACTAAGAGCAGTAGCTATAAGATTAGAAAACATAACTAGAAAGAGGACAGAATTTAAAAGCATATAAAAGCATATAAACAAGCACACTCTATCTTCTTTTATATTTCTCTTGTGTATTCATTGCCTTCATTCAAATTTTTTTCACTCAGTGAAGTTTAAGGTTGTCTCAGACTACATATATCAAAACCAGGAAGAGTAAAGATCATTAATAATGTCGCATCATTTTCTAATATCCAATTCCACAGTCTGCAGAAGAATATTATAACAACAAGAAGAAAGAGTGTGTGGAGGATGTATAATTAGAAAATCATCACTTTTTTAACTTTTATTATAGATAAGTACAGAAATATAATTGCCTCTTTATATAAAATTATATTTTTATTTGGCTTTTAAATAAGTTTGTTATTAATAAAGTCAAAGAAATATAACCTCTGTGGTCCTTCTATTATTGATGAGATAGCAGTGATTCATCTGAAGAAAGATAAGGCTCTGGTGAATAAATTCAAAGACTTCTGTCAAGTTCTGCTCACTAAATTTTTATTGAACATGTGCTTTTTATTTTTTGCATATACCATACCCATATATCGTATTAGGCCATGGACATATGAAGGATAAACAAATTTGGACTCTGCCTTCAAATAATACAGAGTTTTGTGAAAATTTCATAATTTTTTAAATAAAAATTTTTCATACTAGGACCAAAAAAAGCTCTTGAAATATAACTATTTAGGTACATGTTGTAAATAAAATTATTTAAAATACAAAATGGAATCCATTGTTTAAAAAAGGTCTCCTTGGTCAAATACTGAATCTTCTATAACCGCGGTCCCCAATCCCTGGTTGATGGCCTGTTAGGAACCAGGGCCACACAGCAGGAGGTGAACAGCAGGCTGGCATGCAAAGCTTCATCTCTATTTATAGCCGCTCTGCTCTGCTCCCCGTCGCTCACATCATTGCCTGAGCTCTGCCTCTTGTCAGATCAGCCATCGGGGCATTAGATTCTCATAGGAGTGCAAACCCTCTGTAAACTGAGCATGTGAAGGATCTAGGTTGTGCGCTCCCCATGAGAATCTAACACCTGATGATCTGAGGTGGCGCCAAGGCCGTGATGCTGGTTCTGGGGAGAGGCTGCAAATACAGATTATCATTTGCAGAGAGGTTTGACTGCACAGACCATAATATTAACAAATCAATTGTTTGCAGACTCATATCAAAACCCGATCAGTGAGTGGCAAGTCACAATTAAGCTGCATCTGGTGGCAGGCTTTGTAGTGGCAAGAGAACTGATGTACTTCAATTGTACAGCTGTGTCTGGTGGCAGGCTTGAAGTCAGAATCTGATACTTATTTTTGTCCAGGCATGGCCTGCCCACTATTTCATTTACCACTTCCATTCGAGCCTCTTTCTGTCCCTGCACACTTGTCCCAGTGACAGTTTTGTAAGCCCACAAGCTAACCCTAGTAAAATGAGTAAAAAAACAAATGTTCCTGGAGAGCTTCTTTGAAAAGGGGGAAAGACCCAATGATGAAACAGAAGAAGACTCTAAGACTGCCAACAACATGAAAACTGCATTTAACAGAAAATATCAAGAGTCCCACTTAAATTACAAGTTCATTGCAACAGGTGACTCACATTCTCCAAGCCTGCTTTGTATAATATGTGGCAACCGACTATCCAATGAAGCCATGAAACCTTCAAAACTGCTTTGCCATATGGAGACCAAGCACCCTGCATTAAAAGATAATAAGCCTTTGGAGTTTTTCAAAAGAAAAAAACCTGAACATGAAGAACAGAAGCCATTATTGAAGGCCACCACTTCACCAAATGTGTCTACACTGAGAGTGTCATTCTTAGTGGCTAACCGCATTGCTAAAGCTAAGAAGTCCTTTATTATTGGTGAAGAGTTGATCCTGTCTGCTGCTAGGGACATTTGCTGTGAACTTTTAGGAAAGGCTGCAGTTGAAAAGGTGGCATGTGTTCCTCTTTAGGCTAGCACCATAACTAGATGAATTGATGAAATAGCAGAGGATATCGAGGCACAATTGTTACAGAGGATTAGTGAGTCACTGTGGTAGGCAATCCAGGTTGACAAGTCTACTGCTGTTGACAACAAGGTAGCAATGCTTGTTTTTGCGTGATATACTTTTCAGGAGGATGTGCGTGAGGATATGTTATGTGCACTTTTGTTGCCAACCAACACCACAGCTGAGGAAGTACTCAAGTCTTTTAATGATTACATACCAGGAAAACTGAATTGGTTACTTTGTGTGGCTATATGCAGGGACAGAGTGGCTGCCATGACTGGATGGCTTTCTGGTTTCACTACTTGTTTCAAGGGTGTTGCTCCTGAATGTGAGTGTGTGCACTGTGTCATCCATAGAGAAACGCTGGCTAGCCGAAAAATGTCACCTGAACTAAACGTTTTGCAGGATGTGATTAAAATTATCAACCACGTTAAAGTACATGCCCTTAACTCATGTCTGTTTGTGCAGCTCTGTGAGGAGATGGGTGCAGAGCACACACATCTTCTCTTACACACGGAAGGGAGATGGCTTTCTAAAGGTAGATCACTGGCCAGAGTTTCTGAGTTATAAGAGCCACTCCAGAGATTTCTTTTACAAAAAGAGTCGCCACTGGCAACACATTTCAGTGACACAGACTGGGTCACAAAACTTGCTTACTTGTGTGACATATTCAACCTGCTCAATGAACTCAATCTGTCACTTCAGGGCAGAACAACAACTGTGTTCAAGCCCACAGATAAAGTGGCTGCATTCAAAGCCAAACTGGAATTATGGGAGTGATGAGTGAACATTAGGATTTTTGACATGTTTCAAACATTAGCAGAGATTTTGAAAGAGACTGAGCCAGGGCCTTCTTTCTTCCAGCTGGTGCATCATCACCTATATCAACTTTCAAAAGAGTTTGAGCATTCCTTCCCAACCATGAAAGATCTACTAACTGGGACGGAATGGATCTGTGACCCATTTGTGAATAAACCAGGTGAATTGACTTTGTGCTAGAAAAGGATCAACTGCTTGAGATCACAAATGATGGTGGCCTTAAAAGTATGTTTGAGACAACTTCAAATCTCCATACGCTCTGGATTAAAGTCAAGGCAGAATACTCTCAGATTGCCACAAAAGCACTGAAAAGCCTGCTTCCATTTCCAACATCCTATCTTTGTGAAGCAGGGTTTTCTGCAGGGACAGCAACCAAAACGAGATTATGGAGTAGACTGGACATAAGCAACACACTTCAGGTGTCACTGTCTCCCATCACCCCGAGATGGGCCCGTCTAGTTGCAGGAAAACAAGCTCAGGGCTCCCACTAATTCTGCGTTAAGGTGAGTTGTATAGTTATTTCATTATATATTACAATGTAATCATAATAAAATTAAAGAGCACAATAAATGTAATGCACTTGAATAATCCCGAAACCATCCTCCCCACCCCCACCCTGATCCATGAAAAAAATTTTCTTCCATGAAACTGGAACTCCAACAAAAATGTTGGAGACCGCTGCTCTAGAACATGAATATTGTCCCCTACATTTGCTTGCATTTCAGCATTATTTTTTGTCTTTTTCAGATATTGATAGAGATATTCCTGGGCAAAAAGTACAACTTTTATATTTGCTATCATTTCGTTACCCTTCTTGTTCCTGGAGTCAGCTTTTAGGGTACATTTAACTACAACGAATCACATCTGCCATGTTGCATTTAACAGCACCCCAAATACACAGATTGCCCTTCGTTAGTTTTCTTAATTGGTTTTCCAATCTCTTCCATAGCCCACACTAGGGAGCCAATGTCTATTGAAACTTGTCATTCAAAATCAACATTTACCCCTTTGTATTGACCATAACCTCAAACCATCAGAATGAAAGAACTTCAGAAAACCAAACTGGCACTTAATAAATATCTGTTGAATAAATGAACTAAATGATTAATGAAGATGACAGGCAAAAATCTTTAGGGCAGTCTTTCTCAAATTTTAATATGTATATGATTCATCTGTGGGAATTTGTGAAAATGCAGATTCTAATTTACTATATTGTGTAGAACTTGATACTCTGCATTTCCAGCAAACTTCCAGGTGATGCTAATGTTGCTGGTCCCTAGATAATACTTTGAATAGCATGGCTTTTGGATACTAGTATAAAATTTCATTACCGAATACATGTTTTTAGGCCATAAACACTTGAATTAAAAAGCTATTAGAATATGTAATCCTGTATTGAACTTAAAAAATTATGATGATATTTGTTTCTTCATTTCATGCTTACTATATGCCTACTGTATAGCAAACACTGTTATAATTTAAGATTCATAAATTCATTGGAGGACGAATAGAGAATATCGTAAAACATCAAAAGGATGAAAATGGTAGTGACTGAACTAACCACTACCAGCTACAAAAACAAAGTTTGTATAAAATTGCAATGAAGTTCTGAAATGTTGAAGAATAAAAATGAAAACAAAAATTATTAAGCTTGTCAGAAAATATGAGAGAAAGGAGGTATAATATTTCACAAAAAGGTACAATAAATCACAAAAAGGCTTGAATCAACCACATTTTAGATGCTCACATCTAAAATGTTATTATCTCATAAATAATCTGAGATAGCTAGTATTTTGTAAATGAATACATGGTATCATTTGTGATCATTTAATTGACTTGATCTAGGTTCACATAACTAGGAAATGATATAACCAGTGTTCATATTAAGTCTCATTCCATAATCTTCACTGAAATTATTTTTGTTTAACATTAGCAAGACTGTAGATCTAAGAGCATGTTATCATATTTAAAACTTCATTGTACTTTTCCTCAAACTTCTGTGTTATATTTGGCAGTGGTAAGAAGTGACTCAGTTTCAACTTCTTTCTCCTTTCAATGCTTCCTAAAATGTTTCACTTCATTTCTCCTCCAATGAATTCGTAAATTCATAATGTGTTTGAACTTAAGTAATAATTTAAATGAATTCTACATCCCTTTGGTGCAATGGAATTTAAAACCACATATGTTCTTTATTTAAATGACTTAAATATTATAAATGTACATGAAACTGAAATTCAAAATAAAATCTATGTTTTATCTACACAAAAAACTTCATGAAAAATGCAAGAGATAAAGCTAATATGGTGTAGATTTTGCAAATTTAAATCTATTCTATCATAAATTACAAAAGCTAAAGTTTATAAAACTCCAACTACAAATATTGCCATGTTTTGTTGAATGTGTCGATTGCCATGACTTGAAGGACTAGCTTCAAGTGTTGTTCTCTTACTGTTATATGCAGATTTTAGCTCATATGCCCATGAATCTGAAATGGCAGCCGCAACATTTACATCTGTTTAGAATTTCCTTCAAGGACCCACTATACTGTTCCTGTGAGATCATTGGCTTTGAAGTCTCATACAGCTGATCCTACCTTAGCCCTTTCTACCCCGTATTAGTAGGCTCATTTGTATGATGAAAATATTAATACTTACATAAGCATTAGACTTATAAAATGCATGTACAAGTTAATAGATTGGTTAACAGTCTGACATGGTTCAAATCATAATACCAATTGACTGTTAATATTGCCTCAGGTATGTCAGAGATACTTTATAGGATTTTTTCCTTATATTATTTATAGTGTCAATCCACAAGTGACTCCTAAGAAATAAATGTAATCATGTGCTTTCATCTCCAATGAAATGGCTTTGTTTTATATATTAATTATGTAGCATATACTCAGTTCATGCTTTTTCAAATTGTTTTATAATTTTTGTTGTTTAGGGTTTAAGGTAATCCTCTAAAGGCAGTATGCTATAATTATTTCTAAAATATAGAAATGAAAAATACAGAAAGAAGATGTAATATTTTGGACATACTCTAAGACTGGTTGCATAGTTTCTATAGTGATTTGACTTGCTGGTCCATGCTGAAATTACCAGTTTTAAATTAACTTATTTTCATTCTTTTAAGGTAACCAAAACCACTGTGTCCATTTACTTGAGTTGTTCTTAAATTATTTTATGGGACTTAAATTTTCATTATTTCTACATCAAGGATCTATTATATTTCTGGCTTATGATACATACATGTAGAGCAATCCCAATCTCCATTACTGGTAGACTTAAAAAAAAATATTTTCGGTATTTTGCTTTTGACTGTATGAATTAACAGTATTCAATTTGCAGCATTCAAAACTTCAATAACATGACTTATTATTAATTTCCTTGTTAAACTTGTATCGAATTGCAAAGAAAATTACTCAATAACAACGTACCTGTATATATATATACAGCCCTTGCTGGCGTCATTGTTTTCACCTCTCGGTCAGATGTAGCTTAACATTCCTAAATAGGTCTGCTAATAGTCATGGGTTAATAAGGGGAGGAACAAATGGAGCTGACCTTCATGGATTGTATTTAATATGTTGTATGCTATGGATATTTTATAAAATTTAACTTTGACTCTTTCCCCCTAGAAACCTCTGCTTGTATTTTCAAATACGTGGAAAACAAGTTTAAGCATCATGCCCAATGCGCCAGAGATAGCATGAGAATGCCACGATATATATATATATATCTATTAGAATTCAGGCAAAAACCTAAGAGAGCAAAGCAAAAATCTCATTTCCAAGGGCCCATTGAGATTTGAACTACTGCCACTATCATAACTCTTCCCCTGTACTTTATTCCCCCTGACCGAGGAGGTAGTTTCAATGCCTAATACTGCTCGGCCTTCCTTGGTGGTAGCATACCTTGTTTACTAAAGTTGTCATCTCAACAACACTAAGCCACATGATTTCTCCCCTACGTTATTTCATTTTATTTCCCATAAAAGGCACAATGAGAAATATCCCAGGAGCCAGCAATTTTACTCTCCAAGTATAATGTTGAGTTTTATAACATCGTTAGGTTTCTTACAGAAAAATAATAATGTGTGCAATGTGAGTCAGTTTCCAATACCGGGTTAAGCATTTCTGAGCTCCAACAAGCCATCAGATTGACTTATTAGCTGGAATTTCAGCTATTAATGATGTAGACTACTATGCCCCTCTGTAGAAAAAAAAAATAGTAACTTCTATATTAAATAGGTACATAATATCAGTTATCAAACCTGAGAGGAACTGAGCTGAGACTATTTTGACCCCCAAAAGAGAAATGCTTCTTGTTACCATTTGAACCCCCAAAGAAACAGTTATAGGGGGAGTTTAATTTTATTGGTTTATAAAGAATTAAATTTGATTCATTTAAATTGTCTTTAAAAGAGAAAAATTAAGATCGTCAACTAGAATATCAGGACTCTAAACCAAACAAAAATACTTCAGAGTAATAGGCTTCAGATAAAAATATTCTCATTATTTCTCTAAAAATTAGCATATTCTGTTTCTGTTTCTCAGTTGGAGACCAATGCACCTATTTAAATACAGCAGATATGAAGAGATTCCAGCCACTATAGGCAATACCTGCTTGCAAAGTAGCTACAAAGTTACAGGTGGGAGACCTTATCAATCATAAGGTCCATCTAATGGAGCTACCCTCCATTAGACCACTGGTTGGATGTCACCTTGAGAATGCAGTGATTTGGGAATGATGGTGCAGCCTGTGGTCTATGATCTAATCAAAGCCAACATTATTAACTGGTTCCAATATTATTTATGTATTATAATTCATCTTGGTAAGCTTACCTACTAGTTTTAGGAAATTGATGAAAATATGGGGTTGTAGAAAATGTACCAGATATGGAATGGGTATGTTTGCTATGAAATTGAAAGCAGAACAAAAATTTTCTACTCTTCCTTTCCATGTACTCCTATTTACTATGAAGAATATATTTGCTGAGATCACTGAAAATCTTTATACTCCCCTGATCTATGGCTAGGATATTAAATCACAGGTAGTTAGGAAATGTACACACATTTCCAAACAAGGGGTCAGAAAGTGTGAGTGTTCAGGGGCAGAACAGGACATTCCTAAGCAGAGTCTGAGGCAATCATGGGAGTGAACTCAAATCATGGACTAATGAGAATACTTGACGGAAGAGTGTTCCAATCATTCTACTATAACGTCATTCTTCTCATATTTCAATTTCCCATTCATGTAACTTTCAAGTTTCCAGTTGATAACTTTCAAATTTTCAACAAAGCCCTTGCTGGTGTCACCGTTTTCACCTCTCGGTCAGATGTAGCTTAACATTCCTAAATAGGTCTGCTAATAGTCATGGGTTAATAAGAGGAGGAACAAATGAAGCTGACCTTCATGGAGTGTATTCAATATGTTGTATGCTATGAATATTTTATAAAATTTAACTTTGACTCTTTCCCCCTAGAAACCTCTGCTTGTATTTTCAAATACGTGGAAAACAAGTTTAAGCATCATGCCCAATGCGCCAGAAATAGCATGAGAATGCCACGATACAAACCCATGTCCAGCACTGTTGTGCCACTTACCAAGAAAGACTTCAGCTTCTTTTGTATTTTGCCTGCATAAACACACTTAATAAAACAGCTATTTTGAAAAAGTAATGTCAAGCCAATTCTTTGAATTATGAATCTTCTGATTTTCAAATCTTGTGAATTTTCTAAATTCCATTCTTGGGAAAGCCAACCTTGCTACCATTACTGCCATTAGAACTAAAAGTGGTTCATTCCCTTGAGTGAACTTCTCAATTTATCTTGCTAGCCCTGGAATCTGGCCAAAATCTCATACAACAATTAAGAAACAATAATATCTTAAGAACTAAAAAACAACCCCTAGTTGAAAATCAAGTTGTCTCCTTGGCTGATGGGAAAACTGTGAAACATTTGGCTCTCCTTATGACATATATATTTTGATTTAAAAGCTTGAGAGTTTTTTTTTTTTCCCAAAAGACAAATCTTCTTTCAAATTGTTTTGTTCATTTTTGCCACCTTCACTGAAGCATGAATAGCACAGAAATAGGCATTAGTCTTTGGCTTGTGTGTGATTCAATCAAGTGTTACTTGCATTCCAATTACTCAGACAGCATGGAATACAGCTGTGACCAAGAAGTATTTCAGAGTTTCTTAACAAACTCTATATATCACAATTGAATTCACTTGGATTGTATGTTAACTATTACAGTTTGGATGTGAACTCTGTTATTACATCTAAAATATGAATTTCCCAAAAATATTACCAATTCATAAAGGATGTTAAGTGTTTATATAAAAAAGGTAACATATGTAAGATCCTCGGAGTCAGTCCATATGTTCATGTGGGGTAAATTAGACAATAATATAACAATGTCAGATAGAACTTCCCATAATAACATCTTCTTTGTTAATACAGAAGAGAGGATGCATGTTTGACAGGAATGTACATATCAAATTAATCATGGAGACATTACATCTTACTGAATCCTAGCTCTGCCATTTATGTGTGTGACTTTAGATGCATGACTCACTTTCCGATAATCAGTTCTCTCCATTGGATTCCTGTTTCAAGGATTAAATGAGATAATTTATATAAAATGCCTATCATAGTACTTGTCACCTACAGAGGCTGTCATCAAAGAATGATTAGTTTCTTTCCCCAACCTAAAACAAAGTCTCAGATAATGCCTTACTTATCATATTCCACTGGGTTCATTAAATAACAACACAAGGTCAAAATAACTGCAGTTAGAACCTTCTCCTTTCAAAAGAGCCACAGTTGAAAACATTTAGAAACTAAATGCCTTTTACTAAAAGGCATATCTGACGCCCCTATGGCAAAGCTGAAGCTTTAGTTACTCAAAACTAGGAAGGAACAGAATGCTAACTTTTATAATTATATGTATTCTACTGCTAAAGATAAGCAAGCAAGTAATAATAAACATTTTCTTTTTGCCAAAACATAGTTAATATCTTACAGAAAAAATTTTTCTTAAGAAACCAGAATTGAGACTTCCTATTTTAGGAAAAACATTTACTTAATATCTAGATAGGTTAGCCATTAATAAAGAGACAATACAAAATAAATCGCGGGCATGTGTTGGGGGTAGTATTTCTTATAATGCACTTTCCTTATCAATTTACAGTATTTCTCTCAGTTTTAACTAAATTTTCATATGGCAATAGGATAAAGCCACAACCAGTAAGATTCTACCAAATCATTTGAATAGCGTATCTGATGCCCCTATGGCAAAGCTGAAGCTTTAGTTACTCAAAACTAGGAAGGAACAGAATGCTAACTTTTATAATTATATGCATTCTACTGCTAAAGATTTTCAGAGTTTACTAAAAATATTATTTTATTTGAATCTTGTGTCTCTAGAATATATTCTCATTGCACCAAGAGATAAAAATCCTGAATTTAATTTCCTCTAGATAATTTCACCCTAGATAGGTATAGTTCTTAGTGACACAACAAGAATCCTCAGTATCGCAAGGAAGGAGATCCTGATTAATTACATCAGGTTGGTTAGCGACCAGCCAGCCTTCATCTATATTTGCAGCTGCTCCCCATCACTGCCTGAGCGCCGCCTCCACCCCCCAACAATCCGTGGAAAAATTGTCTTCCATGAAACCAGTCTCTGGTGCCAAAAATGTTGGGGACCACTGGGCTAAAGGACAACTTTTAGGTTTTCACGTCTTTCTAACTGTTCTTATGGAAGTTCCTCGTTTACATCACTGACCAAGTATAAATGTAGTGTACTATAATAGAGCAACCATATTCGAGATGGTAGCGCTGCAGATACTGCATTACTGCATTATTTCTCTGCCTGTGTTTTCTATGTCTTTTAACAGTAAATATAAAATATGTAAAACTCCAGTGTAGGCTAGTGATAGTTAGGGAGACTGTGCATGTGCTAGGGCAGGGGGGTAAATGGGAATTCTCTGTACTTTTCTTTCAATTTTGCTGTGAATCTAAAACTGCTCTAGAAAATATAGTCCACTGGCCCAGCGGGGTGGCTTACATCTGTAATCCTAGCACTTTGGGAGGCTGAGGTGGGAGGATTGCTTGAGGCCAGGAGGTCGAGACTAGCTTGAGCAAGAGTGAGACCCCATCTCTACAAAAAAATGGAAAAATTATCTGGGCATGGGAGTGTACACTTGTAGTTCTAGCTACTCGGGAAGCTGAGGCAGGAGAATTCGCGTGAGCAGGGGAGTTTAAGGTTGCAGTGAGGTATGATGAGGCCACTGCACTCCAGCTTCGGAGACAGAATGAAACCCTGTCTCTCTCTCTCTCTCTCTCTCTCTCTCTCTCTCTCTCTCTCTCTATATATATATATATATATATATATATATATATATATATGTACATAAAGTGTATTTTTAAAAACTATGTAAAATGATAACATCATTTTCCTGTACTATGCTTTCATTTTCAAATGCTTGACTGGCATAGTTTTAAAAATGTTTTAAAGATTTTATAATAAAAATTGAAATAATTTCAAAATACAAATGCAAGTTTAACTACAAGTTATTCTGCTCATCTCTCTTCTTATTTAACCTTGTGAAAGTTATGGGCAATTGATTCATTGTATCTGCATTACAAAATAAAAAACATATTAACAAACTATATTAGTAGAGAGCAACCAATTTGAAAATACACCATCAAGTAAAAGGCAAAGTCTAGCAATAGAATATTTTTAAAATGAGAAAAAAAATTAAGCTGTTTACCATTCCAAAACAGGGACTCATTATGTCTATAATAGTAACTGGGATTTTTATGATAGGAGTTGCACAAAAAGTTTTTACAACTACCGTTAAGTGACCTCTCTGTTCCCATAACCATTTGACCTATAGTTACTTTTTTCAGTAAAGAAAATAATAGAGATTTAATTTAAA
Source organism: Indri indri (assembly GCA_004363605.1). Taxonomy (NCBI): domain Eukaryota; kingdom Metazoa; phylum Chordata; class Mammalia; order Primates; family Indriidae; genus Indri; species Indri indri. The sequence goes on along the minus strand of RJWJ010014970.1, from coordinate 8,413 downwards.
TTTTAACATCCTGGAGCCAACACTAAAGCAAATTTATGGTGGAGAAAAGCATTTGTAAGTTTTTGATATAAAGAAAAACTACATACCTAGAACTGATAGAAACAAGGAAAACCTATGAAGAGATAAAATGTTTACTGTTGAGGGGCACATTATCAGATAAGGACTTCAGGGTGCTATATAAATGTGGTAAGTACTTTTCAATTAGCTAATCACAAACAACATCCTTGTGAAGTTGATAAGTGTTATCCACATTTATGAGTAAAAATTATGAAAATAATATTGCAGAAGCTAAAGCAATTCTTCAGAAGCCATTCTTGCAGATTTAGTTAAGCATGCACACACACACAATCATATGTACACAAAAATACTCACACAATTAATTTCTGACCCTGAAGCACTGAAACACCAAAACTAGCTTCATTATCAAGATTAAAAACAAATAATTATGCAGTAGGCTCAACAAGAGAAGACACAGGAGGAACAAATGACTCTAAAAAAAAAATCACACAGTGCTATAGAATAGTATACGATGAATAAATATCAGTTTGTGGAATGTAAAAATACTTATATCATTTCTGAATTACCACATTCTATGAGAACTCTCATTTGCTAAGTCCTAGTACTAAGAGGTATCTCAAGCATTGTTTAGTGCTCTATTCTATTTATCTAGAATTAAATAATATAATTTTAAAGAATGCTATATGCTTAAGGGAAGTGACTCTTAAAAGTAAGCATAAGAAAAAAATCAGGATATTATTTATTACATTCTTTTTCGAAATCTCCTAAATGTAATGTCATTTTTCTTACAGTCTTTTGATTATAAATAATATATTCTATTAGCTACAATTATTTTTAAGTTCTTTACCAAAATCCTGTTTCTGATTATATTTATTTAAACTAAAATTTTTTCTGAGCTTTATAATTTGCATGACTACCTTGTACCATAAGTGTTAGAATAAAGGAATTCAAAGGGAATAATACAAGCAAGAGTGAGGATGAGATAGAGATTTGTATTCCCATAATCTGCTCTTGCTCGATGAAGTAAATTTATTATTGTTAAGAGACAGGGAAAGATTGTTAGAATATCTTTGTTAGAAAACACAAATAAAGAGGCCTGAATAATCAAAAAAGAATAGAAAGAAAAGAAATCAAAATAAATGTGACAGCAAAACAGCCAGAAACAAAACAGCATTAAAACAACAAAACTGATTCCTGATTAAAAGATGGATAGTCGTGGGTTGCTTAAGTAATGGGTTAAGTTATTTCTAGAAGCGATGCAGATGTTTAAGAAATTACAAAGCATTTGCCTAAAGAAATGCCATTTCAGGCAATCCTTTGTAAAGATGACCTGATGTTCAACCCTCTGAATCTAGCATTTTACATTAAAATCTGTGGATTCATATTGTCATGATTCTATCACTCCAATGATTCTAGTCAATTAAGCAACACCAGAGTCATCAAAGAGTACAGTCAGTTTCGATGAACCTAGAAATGCTGTGACTACTGTAGTTGCCAATTAGGCAGACTTTTTAGAACTTTAGCTTGATGCTCCAGTTTTCCTTTTTGTTATAGAAAGGATTAACAGTGAACATGCAGAACAGGTCTGGCTTGACAAACCTAAATGACCCTTTTACATACACTATATGTCAAATAATTAACGTGGCTTGCATAAAACCAATAATTCAAGTGAAAAGTTAACAGATCGTAGAAAATGTTTGATTGAATTTGTAAAAATGCAAATACATGAGGTGGATTTCAATGTCTTCCAATATTAACTTTTATTATCTGGCACTACAGATCTAACTTAAGGGAATATAACTAAATCAGCGAATTTGGCATTTGATCTTGAATATCCTAAAAAAAAGAAATAACTTTTTCTAAATATTCAGAAATGGAGATTATTGTACTTACAAGCACAATTCATCTGACTAGACTGCCCAGTGGGGAAAGCTAACTCATCTACAATGCATTAGATAAAGCAGAGGCACTCAGGTGAAGGGCCCCGTGGAGAACACAACAGGACTAAGTAGAACTTGATTTGAGGGGCTGACACTCCAGACTGGATAACATTCATGCTCGGTAGCTGCAAAGAAACAGCAAGTGAGGAGTCTCTAAGGATAATAACTTCGAAATACCTTTCAACCCTTCGTCTAGCTTCTTCCTCTAGCAAAGGTTAAATGTAAGTTTGACACCTTGTTCTATTGCCTGCACTTACCCTCAGGTAATAAAAGAGACAATGAAATATAATAATGGGTCCCTGTGCTCCATGGCACCGTATAACATCTATTACACATCTCTAGAAGTTCAAACACACTCTTACTGGTGATTTTAAATCACTGAACTATATTTAAAAGAAAATAAAAGAAAACATTAGACTAGACATGTCACTGAGTCTATGGTTTTTTGCCCTTGCCTCTGACGTGGTTGACAACTTTGTTAAAAGCTCCTTCCTCCCACTCTCTCGTGAACATGACATTGCTTAAGATATTAATGCATTTTAGGTCAGCTGACTTGTAACTTATTAACTAATTATATCATATGTCTGTTGGCTTTTTTGATTCTGATTATATTATAGATTAAGAAATAATAGTAGGAATAGTGATAATAAAAATAATAATGAGCCAATTTACTGAGTGCTCAGTATGCACCAGGTATTGTACAATGATCTTATGTGGATTATTTAGCTTTTTTTCTTAGAAAATAAAAAACACTTGAAGAGCACAAAATGACATATTCTTAAACATGTATGTAAAGTTCAGCCTAGTGGTATATAGGATATATTTGTATCTTGAATCATACTAACTTTATTAATGTAAAGCCTACTGAGACATAGAAAATACTGTTATTGTGGATCATATGTATATGTTTAAGGAATACTATTAATTTAATGTAAGAATTAACCCTTAGAAACTTCAGAGAGAAGCACAAAAAAGTAATCATTGCAGTTTCTATGTTATCTCAGCTTTACCAACAATTCTTCCAAAAAGACCTTTAATTGCTCTTCTCTTCCTGAGATATATTTTCACAGACATTTTTCTTCATTTGCATATCATCTAATATTAGCAAACACTTTGAAAACTTCATTGCTTGGTTGCTTACAAACTGCTCTAAGCTACTCACTTCTTCTCAACCTGTTTAGTTGAGGTTGAATATCTGTACTTCTCTTGCTAATGGAATGTCTATGGAAAAAGGCCTCAAAAAAGTAGCACAGAGTAAAGAGAAAGAGAGCTAAGAGATAAAACTACTGGGAAAGAAATGCAATCATTTGAAAAATGGGTACATTTTTCTAGAATGCAAAGTGATTCATGAATGGAATCCCTGATTTCCCTCTGAAGGCTGTCCTCAGATGCCTACTCATGGCCATTAGACTGGAGAAGCATTGCCTGTCAGCAGAAGTCAGACTCACTGACACCAGATGTCTTGTCAGCTCCCCAGAGCAATGCTATTCCTCACCCACATCCCCTGCCACTGTCATCTGGCAATGGAGGTTTCTCATGTAAAACAAAATAGCAAACACTAATTCCTACATTTTTATGTGCTTTCAGGGAGAAAAGATGTTAGATGCAATCTGATTATAAGCAAGAACACATTACCAAAAAACTGTGTTTGAGATGTGTATTGCCACTTAAATATTACTCACTGAATCAGCTTCTGTATTGCTGGAACAAAAAGAAGTTAAGGGAGTGTATTTTATACGTGAACAGCAAATTCACTAGGATTTCAGATCTCAGCTTTGCTCCTGAAATCCAATGTAATAGGGTGATTAAAGTGATTTCTTTAAAAAATTCAATAATTGGTTTCTTACTGCCAATGAAGTAGAATATAAATTTTCCTCACCCATTTAGCACCTTCTAGATACATGTGGGTTTGCATATGTGTGAGCAAACGTGTATATATATATATATATGTGTGTGTGTGTATATGTATATATATACATACATGTCTGTGTATTCACAGAACTCAAAATGAAGACCAATGTAGAGCAGTGTAACTCTAAAATAAGGTAAGTGTGTTATTGCTTGTTTATTTTTCATGTTGATGTATGCACTCCAACTAATATTTCCATGTGTATCACTCACCACTAGGTTTATGTTATAATATCTACAGTTACGACCCAAGGGTTTTTTTTGTGTGTGTGTGGTAAACATAAATGTGTGACATTGAGGAAAAAATAAAAGGAGTAACAAAAAGAATTAAAAACAATCAATGGATAACCAAGACTGTTAAATGGAAAACCAATACTGATACAGAATGGAATGGAATGGGATGGCTCAATGGCACTGTGGCTCAGTGCAATATCAATGCTGTTAAATAATTGAAGATTTCCAAATCTCTACAATGTATTAGCCCCACTAGTAAGTCTTTATGAAAATGTTTCTTTCTATGGTAGCCATGGTATTTAGGTGAGTTTTAACAAGCCTTCTCTATCATAAAAAGGCAGAGAGGTCCCTTTTAAAAAGTCCTACATTAAAATGTTCTACTATATTTAAAGATCAGAAAACTGCAAGTCCTTCAGAGCTTTGGTTAAAATGCATCAAATGTGAAGGACAGAAGTGATTTCACACAGTCTAATAATGAAACTGCTAGAATTAGACCTCAGATCCCTTGATTCTTAGTAGTTTATGAACAGAAATAATTGTAGGTTTGTACTCAAGCACAGCAAATGCTCCTTTATTAATGTCTTTGTGATTTCACAATCTTGAAGTCTTTCAGAGCCTCAATGATCTCATCTGTAAAATGGGCAAATTATTCCTACAACTGAGAGCATATTCTAAAAATGGAATGATGCACAAATATAAAACACTGGCATTCAAAAATATTAATGTTGCTGACAATGCTCTACTATCTGTGTTTTTACATATAAAATAATAAAAATCAAAAGGAGTACTAAATGATGACAGAAAACACTTTCAAATAGAAAAAAACATGTTAAATGCCCAAATTACCATCTTTATTTACCCTTCGTACTTTTGAAAGTAAGCAACATAAGCATTAAATTTTTTAAATGTCTCTCTGAGGGTGTAGTAGGGCCATGACAAATAGGTTCTAATCCGAAAAATTAAATAATTGACAATGACTGAGACATTCTGGAAAAGAGATGATGATTAGACCTGAACTATTAGATATAAAACATATTATAAGGTCACTGTACTACTGATAGAATAATTTATAGATACAAGTGGTAAAACAAAATTAAGAGAGATTAGTATGTACATACATTTAGCTTGTGATTAAAGAAACAACAAAAACTGTTAATTTGCTAATAAATTTGTGTGAAAGACAACATAGTTATATTTCTACCTCTCATCACATACAAAAATAATGTACCTGTACAATAGGGCAATAACACATTAATAGCTATTAAAGAATACAGAAAAAAGTAGGTAAATATTTACATAAAATACTTTTCTAAGCATTATGGCAAAAGAAACAACAATAAAGGAAAAGCGATAGCTCCACTGTATACATATTTTTAAATGTTTGTAAAAATGTAACAAAATGTAAGTAAAAAATCTGAGAGAAATGTCACAATATATGACCAAGTGCCATATAATACATATAATATTTTGAGATTGTTAAAACTCAATAAAACTATAAAAATTACTAAGAAAATCATAAAAGCTATAAATAAAGTATTCATAAATTTAAAACGTCAAATACCAACACATGTGAGATGATTGGGGAAATCACGTCATCCTTGCCTGTTGGGAGGTTAAATCAGTGAGGCTGTCTATGGTTTAATGTATTGATGTAACTTGAAAATCTTGAAAATCTTCGTGCCTTAGAGTTCAGTAATTTCGCTTCCGAGAATTTATTTACAAGTAATTATCAGTGATGCCCACAAAAATGTATATATCGTTTAACACTGTAAAACAACTTAAACATGCTGCATTTGGGTAAGATTATAAACTGCTAAGCTCAATATAATTTCAAACTTGCTAACAATGTTAGCAATTTATATTGATTTTCTTCAAATGGTAGAAAAGCAAGGGTTTTTCATTTTTTTTCCTTTTCTATATTTTCCTCATCTTCTACTATAAACCTATATTACTTACGAAATAAGGGAAATTGTTTTAAATTATGTTAAAACAGAAGTCATGTGTGATAGACAGAAATGGGGCAATTTAGCTTGCGCTCACAGAATTAGATAGGAGAATGGTGGATTGCACGGGAACCCGAATGCCTAAAGAATTTTATGTCATTGAGTCAGCAATGGGGAGACAGTGACGTTCTTTGAGCAGGGAATTCATACAGTTGGTGGTTATGTACTGGGCTAAGTGAACGACTTTCAATCTAGTTACAAAGAGGCCAACTGCCAGAGTTTAGTGGTCTTAAGAATCCAACATTAGAAAATTCAAGATAAACAGATATACTTAATAAATAGTTCTTATATTAGATACTCAAAGTAAGACTTTGCTGTCGATTGCCATATAATGCAGCAACACTCTAAGGTTTGTGTTTTTCTCTCTGTTATCTCATGAAAAGAATGGACATGGAGTTCATGAAATTCGTATAAAGAATCAACTGACAGCACCACATCTACAATCTGGGTCCCGGAGTTTTAAGCATATCATGATGGTTTTAGGCTAGATTTAACTGTGAGGATAACAAGAAATGTGACTATCTCTGTTACTTCTAACTAGCAAGTTTATGCACTGAACTGTTGGAAACTCAAGTATGTCAGAATTTTATGACAAAAATAACGAGTTCACTTGAATTTTTAAAGGGCCCTTAGATATCTGGAACATAGAGTAACTACACCAATGACAGGGGCTGTTATGACATTCCACTCTCCACACTCTCTCCACGCTTAAGTGCCATCTTCCTTCCCAGATACAGCATAGGTTTCGATGTGTAGCTGTAAAATGATTTCAAATTTCCCTAAAGCGACACTTTACAAATGATCCCTTTAGATGACTAAACATATAAATCATATCTGGTTGTACAATGAAATGGTTTTAAACTTTAGGACCTGCCTCTTTTTATAAGAGAATCCTTAATCTCACTTTTAAGTGTCTTCCACTTCACTGGAATAAAAAACTGGCTCCTCTTCCTTAAAATGTTTTTGATATTTTCCCTTTACAAGATCATCTTACTCTTGAACTCAGATCCTTTCTTTTCTCTTGCTCTGCTACATTTAGTCTACAGTCACTTATCTTGCTACTAACACTTTGAAAATTCTTCTTGGCCTTGGAGTTTTTGTTTCATTCATTAAGTATTCTCTGTCTCCTTTTAATAGTTGGATCAGAAATTTGGAAAGAAGATAATGTCAAATTGCCCACACATTTTGGCAAAAGACCAAAAATATAGAAGTTTGTAATAATTTCGATCTAAGAATAAAATCAGATAAAATGGAAAGATCTTTAGTCTGTCAGTAATTTAGTAAATTAAAATAATACTATTGGGCAAAAGAACTCTAAAATTTGGAAATAAAAACATAAGAAGCAGAATACTTTATATCAGCCCATAAAACACCATATTCTTTGGCTACAGGTTTTGGGAATCACACTCTAGATTACTGGAAAAGAATGGGCCATTGACAGGAAAGTCCTAAAATATAATTCTAGCTGCAAATTCTTTGAGTACCCAGAGATGAAGTGAGCGCATGAATTAATTATTATAAAATGTATCTATTTATAAAATAAATGGGTACTTTTGTATTCACTCAACTTGGAAGAAAATACATGATTTTTGATGATGTACATTTAGAAATCATCTAATCTTGAAGATTAAAAGTAATCTTAGAAGATGAGAGAAGGAATGATGTAGCATCTTTTTAAAACAATGTGATGAAATACTTTTCTTTCATTTTTTTTACATAAGCAGCTTTCTATTTTCTTCTTGTCTATTAAATTTACATATATCTTAAGAATAATATTTATTAAGTTCCAAAGCTTATATTTTAAAAATTGCTTAAATGTACAATGTACTAATATCTCAAGATAAGTGTATTTAGTATATCAGATACGTAATATTTAATGATGTATGTCATTGAATCTAATAATATCAGAAAATATATACTTATGCATATGTGTATTGGTTTATGATATGGGAGAACTGTATCTTAGAAATGTATATACATATATATTTATAACTATATACCTCTCTATATATTAATTTTAGTGTAAAGAAAGAAATTTTGATGGGATTTTAAGTCAGCCTGAAATTAGATCAATACTCACTAGGCCACTGCAATAATGATGCCATTGATCAAGTCATCCAAATTTTCAAATCTGTTCATTAGTAAGATGAAGATAATGCTGTTAGAATTAAAGGAAATTAAGTATATAAAGTGCCTCACATGTGAAAGCCAGTCAATAACAGTACCCTTGCTTGTTTCAGAGTTACTGTAAAGATTAAATTGTACAATTTATAAAAAAACTCTTGGGGCTTTTCTTTGTATGTATTTGCT